>JAVSCE010021332.1:0-13321 GCA_032199065.1 Smutsia gigantea
AGTGGAAGTACACCCCGCGAAGTAGACAGCCCCGGTGATCTGCGCGGGGAGCGCTGAACCACATCGTGCAGTGCAGCGGAGATTGGAGAGACAGAGGGGCAGAATCTGAGCGGGGAAAGCACAAGGGTGCTTGCAGCCGGCTCCCGGGAAGGAAAAAAACAAAAAGCGCCCGCTTTCCTCAGTGGTCTTAAAGAGACAGGAGCCTAGCGGAGGAGCCGGATCGCCCCAGCACACTCAGCCCAGCAGGCTGGGAGTCCGGGGGAGTTTCAGACGCCTTAGCTGGTGACTGAAGAAGCGTAGCCATACTTACACTTCTCACTGAGATCAACAGCCTCCTATTCGTTCCCACACCTGCCAGAGTGATAAAGGGCCCTGCGGAGCGGCGCAGTCACAGCTGTGGAATAGTGGGGCAATAGCGACACCTACAGCATTCCCACAAGATCTACGTCCGGTGGACATTTTTTTTTGATTTTCTTTGTTTTTGTTTTTTCTTTTCTTTCTTTCTTTCTTTTTTTTCTTTTTTTTTCTGCTTTTTTAAAGTCTTAAAGAGCCCAGCTGACATACGTGGCAACTATCAGTGACGAATTCCATAGTCATGAAAAGACAGAGGAATGTGGTTAATACCAAAATCAACGAGACAACCCCAGAGAGGGAGTCAGAAGGGATGGAAATGCACAGTATTCCTGAAAAAGAATTCAGAATAAAAGTCATAACCATGAGGATGGATCTACAGACAAATGTGCAAGAGCTGAGGGAGGAAGTGAGGGAAGTGAGGAAAGACAATGCAGAAATCAGACAAGCGATCGACAGGCTTAACAGCAGAAAGGATGAGATGCAAGAGACTGTTAATGGAATAGAAAACAGAGAAGAGGAGTACAGAGCAGCTGAGGAAGAGAGAGATAAAAGGATTTCTAGGAATTAAAGAACATTAAGAGAACTGTGGACCAATCCAAACGGAACAATATTCGCATTATAGGAGTATGAGAGGAAAAGAGAGAGAAAAAGAGATAGAAAGTGTCTTTGAAAAAATAATTGCTGAAAACATTCCCTCGCTAGGGAAGGAAGTAGTCTCGCAGTCCACCGAAGCTCACAGATCTCCCAACACAAGGGACCCAAGGAAGACAACACCAAGACACATAATAATTAAGATGGCAAAGATCAAAGATAAAGACAGGGTATTAAAGGCAGCAAGAGAGAGAAAAAAGATCACCTACAAAGGAAAACCCATCAGACTATCTTCAGACTTCTCAACAGAAACCTTACAGGCCAGAAGAGAATGGCATGATATATTTAACGTAATGAAACAGAAGGGCCTCGAACCAAGAATATTGTATCCAGCACAATTATCATTTAAATATGATGGAGGGATTAAACAATTTCCAGACGAACGAAAGTTGAGAGAGTTTGCTTCTCATAAACCACCACTGCAGGATATCTTAAATGCACTGCTCTAGATGGAAGCACTCCTAAGGCTAAAAAGATGTCACCAGAGAAAAAAAAATCATAGCAAAGAAAGTAGACCATCCAAATACTAACTGAAGGCAAAGAATAAAACACCTATTATAGAAAAAATGGAGGAGGAGGAATAACAAGGGAGAGAAATAAAGAAACATCAGACTGTGTTTACAATAACTTAACAAGAAAGTTAAGTTAGATTGTTAGATAGTAAAGAACCCCATGAAGCCTTGGTAACCACGAATCTAAAGCCAGCAAAGGCAATAAGTACATATCTATCAATAATCACCCTAAATGTAAATGGACTGAATGCACCAATCAAAAGACACAGAGCAACAGAATGGATACAAAAGCAAGACCCATCTATATGCTACCAAAAGAAACTCACCTCAAACCCAAAGATAAACACAGACTAAAAGTGAAGGGATGGAAAAAGATATTTCATGCAAACAACAAAGAGAAAAAAGCAGGTGTTGCAGTACTTGTATCAGACAAAATAGACTTCAAAACGAAGAAAGTAGCAAAAGATAAAGAAGGACATTACATAATGATAAAGGGGTCAGTCCAACAAGAAGATATAACCATTATAAATATATATGCACCCAACACAAGAGCGCCAGCATATGTGAGACAAATACTAACAGAGTTAAAGGAGGAAATAGACAGCAATGTATTCATCTTAGGAGACTTCAACACACCACTCACTCCAGAGGACAGATCAACCAGACAGAAAGTAAGTAAAGACACAGAGGCACTGAACAACACACTAGAACAGATGGACCTAACAGACATCTACAGAACTCTACACCGCAAACCAACAGGATACACCTTCTTCTCAAGAGCACATGGAACATTTTCCAGAATAGACCACATACTAGGCCACAAAAAGAACCTCAGTAATTTAAAAAATATTGAAATCCTACCAACCAACTTCTCAGATCACCAAGGTATAAAACTAGAAATAAATTTTAGAGAGAAATCAAAAAGGCTCACAAACACATGGAGACTTAACAAAACTCTCCTAATTAATCGATGGGTTAACGGCCAAATCAAAACAGAAATCAAAGAATATATGGAGACTAATGACAACAACAACACAAAGCCACAACTTCTGTGGGACGCAGCAAAGGCAGTTTTAAGAGGAAAGAATATTACAATCCAGGCCTATTTAAAGAAGGAAGAACATTCCCAAATGAATAGTCTAAAGACACAATTACTGAAATTGGAAAAAGAAGAACAAATGAGTCTCAGAGTCACCAGAAAGAGGGACATAATAAAGATTAGAGAAGAAATAAATAAAATTGAGAAGAATAAAACAATAGAAAAAATCAATAAAACCAAGAGCTGGTTCTTTGAAAAAATAAACAAAATAGATAAACCCTTAGCCAGACTCATGAAGAGAAAAAGAGAATCTACACACATAAACACAATCAGAAATGAGAAAGGAAAAATAACGATGGACCCCACAGAAATACAAAGAATCATAAGAGAATATTATGAGAATCTATATGCTAACAATCTGGAAAACACAGAAGAAATGGACAACTTCTTATAAAAATACAACCTTCCAAGACTGACCAAGCATGAAACAGAAAAACTAAACAGACCAAACACCAGCGACGAAATCGAATCGGTAATCAAAAAACTAACCAAGTACAAAACCACTGGGCCTGATGGATTCACCTCTGAATTCTACCAGGCATAGAGAGAAGAAATAACACCGATTCTCCTTAAAGATTTTCAAAAAATAGAAGAGGAGGGAACACTTCCAAACTCATTCTATGAAGCCAGCATCACTCTAATACCAAAACCTGGCAATGACCTCACCAAAAGAGAAAATTACAGACCAATATCCCTGATGCATGTAGATGCAAAAATACTCAACAAAATATTAGCAAACCAAATTCAAAAGTACATCAACAGGATCATACACCATGATCACGTGGGGTTCATCCCAGGGATACAAGGATGGTACAACATTCAAAAATCCATCAACATCATCCACCACATCAACAAAAACAAGAACAAAAACCACATGATCATCTCCATAGATGCTGGAAAGCATTTGACAAAATTCAGCATCCATTCATGATTAAAACTCTCACCAAAATTGATATAGTGGGCAAGTACCTCAACATCATAAAGGCCATATACGACAAACCCATAGCTAACATCATACCTAATGGCAAGAAGTTGAAAGCTTTTCATCTAAGATTGGGAACAAGAGAGCGATGCCCACTCTCTCCACTGTTATTCAACATAGTACTGGAGGTCCTAACCACGGCAATAAGATTAAACAAAGACATACAAGGCATCCAGATTGGTAAAGAAGAAGTCAAATTGTCACTATTTGCAGATGACATGATACATAAAAAACCCTAAAGACTCCACTCCAAAACTACTAGAGCTAATATCTGAATTCAGCAAAGTTGCAGGATACAAAATTAACACACAGAAATCTGTTGCTTTCCTATACACTAACGATGAACTAACAGAAAGAGAAATCAGAAAAACAATTCCATTCACAATTGCATCAAAAAAAATAAAATACCTAGGAATAAACCTAACGAAGGAGTGAAAGACCTGTATCCTGAAAACTACAAGACACTCCTAAGCGAAATTAAAGAGGACACTAACAAATGGGAATGCATCCCATGCTCTTGGCTAGGAAGAATCAATATTGTCAAAATGACTATACTACCTAAAGCAATCTACAGATTCAATGCAATCCCTATCAAACTACCAACAGCTTTCTTCAATGAACTGGAACAAATAATTTTAAAATTCAAATGGAACCACAAAGACCCCGAATAGCCAAATCAATTATAAGAAGGAGGAATAAAACAGGGGGAATTACACTCCCTGACTTCAAGCTCTACTACAAAGCCACAGTAATCAAGACAATTTGGTATTGGCACAAAAACAGACCCACAGACCGGTGGAACAGAACAGAAAATACTAACATTAGCCCAAACATATACAGTCAATTAATATTTGATAAAGGAGCCTTGGTTCTACAATGGGGAGATGACAGCCTCTTCAGCAGCTGCTGTTGGAAAAACTGGACAGCTACATGTAAGAGAATGAAACTGGAGTACTGTCTAGCCCCATACACAAAGGTAAACTCAAGGTGGATCAAAGACCTGAATGTAAGTCATGAAACCATAAAACTCTTAGGAAAAAACACAGGCAAAAATCTCTTGGACATAAACATGAGCGAGTTCTTCATGAACCTATCTCCCCGGGAAAGGGAAACAAAAGCAGAAATAAACAAGTGGGAGTATATCAAGCAGAAAAGCTTCTGTACAGCAAACAATACCATCAGTAGAACAAAAAGACATCCTACAGTATGGGAGAATATATTCATAAATGAGGTATCCAATAAGGTTTGACATCCAAAATATATAAAGAACTCACGCATCTTAACAAACAAAAAACTAATAAGCAAATTAAGAAATGGGCAGAGGACATGGATATACACTTTTCCAAAGAAGAAATTCAGATGGCCAACAGGCAAATGAATAGATGCTCCACACTGCGAATCATCAGAGAAATGCAGATTAAAACCACAATGAGATATCACCTCACACCAGTGAGGATGTCGAACATCCAAAACACAAACAACAACAAATGTTGGCGAGGATGTGGAGAAAAGGGAATCCTCCTACACTGCTGGTGGGAATGCAAATTAGTTCAATCATTGTGGAAAGCAGCATGGAGGTTCCTCGAAAAACTCAAAATAGAAATAGCATTTGATCCAGGAATCCCACTCCTCAGAATATACCCTAAGAATGCAGCAGCCCAATTTGAAAAGGACATATGCACCACTATGTTTATCGCAGCACTATTTACAAGAGCCACGAAATGAAAGCACCCTAAGTGTCCATCAGTAGATGAATGGATAAAGAAGATGTGGTATATATACACAATGGAATATTATTCAGCTATAAGAGGAAAACAGATCCTTCCATTTGCAACAACATGGATGGAGTTAGACGATATTATGCTCAGTGAAATAAGCCAAGGGGGAAAAGACAGGTATCAAATGATTTCACTCATATGTGGAGTATAAGAACAAAGAAAAAAAGTGAAGGAACAAAACAGCAGCAAACTCACAGAACCCATGAACAGGCTAATAGTTACCAAAGGGAAAGGGACTAGGGAAGATGGGTGGGAAGGGAGGGACAAGGGGAAAAAGGGGCATTACGATTAGCAGATGTAATGTTGGGGGGCACGGGGAGGGCTGTACAACTTAGAAAAGACAAGTGGTGATTCTATAGCATCTCAGTACGCTGTTGAACAGTGACTGTAATGGCTTTGTTGAGGGGAACCTGATGAAGGGGGTAGTTTAATAAGCATAGTATTGCACATGTAATTATAGATTAATGATACCAAAATAAATTATAAAAAAAACGAAGTGGATTTCTTGGCTGATTTCACTTTAAAGGTATTTTTCCCAGGGGTTGGGAAAATATTTCTCCTCTGTAATTACATCTTGTGGTAGTCAGCAGGACATGTGAACCCAAAATACAGTTTCATGGGTGCAACCCTTGGATTTCCCTAGGGATGGTAGGAAGATACCTAGAACCCCCTCTGTGGATGGTAGGGAGGCCCCAGTGGCTTCCACAGTGAAGTGTGCAGCTTTATCTGGGAGCCCACTATCTGTGGGGCTTTCAATTGGCGATAAGGTAAAGCACCTTCTAGAGGGGTGGTTCCTTCCCCAGAATTGGGGAAGGGTGGAGAACTGGAAGCTGTGAAATTGGCCATCCATGAGCTAGAAGACTGCTTAGAGGCCCTGAGTGGCCATGTAGCAGCTGGGATTGTTGGATGTCTGTTACTTGAGGCTGTTTAAAGGGTTATCAAGGAGAGAGAGAGAGACTTTGGCAGGAAAAGGACATACTTCAGCATCGCTTGGAGGAGCTGGGCAATGACTTAAGGATGCTCTTAAGAAGAGAGACAGTTATTGAGAAGACAGGTCATGCTCCGGGAAGATTCTTTAGCAGTGAGGGAGGAGGCAGCTGGAGAATTCACCGTGCAGGAGGCTGTGGGGGAGGGGAAGGAAGGAGCAGTGTCTTTAGCCCTGAAGATGGTAGAGGAGATGTCTGTAGAGGATGAGGGGGTTGGCCAAGGGCCGATCTGTTGCTAAGGCCACCACCCGAGGCACCAGCATCTCCCGTATTAAAGGCCCTCCTGGTTGTAATTAAGAAAATAAAAATTCAACAACTGCAGACTCCTCACGGGGAGGAGCAGCTCCCTTCCCAGGTTGTGGAGCACTCCGTGCATCACCCTTATACCCAGGATGCGCTGGTGGACATGAGCATCTGGTATCAGCAGAAGCCACTGGAACCTCTGCGTACATGGCTTTTGCATCCTGGGGGTGGAAAATATCGTTATGTTGGGTTCTGAAATGGGTAGACTGGCTTCCCTGATGACTCACCTTTCAATCAGGCAATGGTGCAAAGTGTCCGTCATACCTGAAGGAATCAGGCATTTCTGGATTGGCTGACAGCAGCCATCAGGGCAGTTTGGCCTAATCAGAGTACCATACTTACCCAGTAGCTAGAAAACATATGCATAGCTCCAGCAGGTGTTATGGGAGCTGGGCATAAAAAATACCTATTATATGCACACCCAGAGCCCTCATAAGGAGTTGTTCACCATAGGAAAGAGAAATATGGTGCTCCATACAGCTCCCCCATCTCTCTTTGGGTTCCTAGTGACTATTCTTGCCCCCCACATAGGGCAACCTATAAGTGAGGCTACTCATATTTTAACAGATCTGGAAGGAAGACAGGCTGTGACTGAAAAGAGAGAAACAATGCTTTGTTGAAATATGGCCTTAAGTCAGACACCAACAGTCTACAGGTATGGTCAGTTCACTTATGGACAGTGCTAGGGCATTTCAATGAGAAACCCCAAAAAGGAGCCTTCAGCCCTGTGGACATGCTAACACACATTGCTGCTTCTCTTCTACAACTATATGTGCACACCAAAAAGGAATTTTTGAAGCCAGGATATGGCCCACAGAGCAACATCCTGCTGCCAGCCCCAACTGCGTTAAACCCTGGAGACTGTATTGAGTAGATGTAGCCCTGGACATTTTGACACATGGACCAGTGATGGCTGGCCTTTCTGGCACCTTGGGGAAAAGGCCTGGATGCTGGCCTCCTGTGTGTTCCTGGAGTTACAGCAGAGTGGCCCCCAAAACATCATGGTAGTGTAGCCAAAATGTCTGGGAGGTAAGAGCATCTAACAGGGAAGTTTTGTTTTATCTTTATGGCCAGTGTATATACCTCCCATAGCCCTATATACTGACCCAGCTGTAACTCCCACAGGGAGGGGGGTGAAAGTATGGTATACCAGACCAGGATGAGATCCCATTCCTGCCACTGTCCTATCACAGGACCACAAGACCATGCATTCTACCTGATGGACAAGATTTGCCTATGCTGGTGTCATGAAAACATGTACTGTATCGCCCTTAAGGTCATTTTCTTCTACATTCCCTGTGGTCTGGAACCATCCCCTGGCTGCAGAGTGGCCATGTGATGATTGCTCTGAACTCCCTACCCGTTCAGTTACTGACTGCCTGTGGAATGGGCAAGCTATGAACTAAATATGCATAGGGCTTTGAACTTAGCTGAATCCTCTGGCTTGAGAATGACCATGATTTTATTGCTGCTGCCATTGTATGTTAATAGTCTGCTTACAGTGCTCCAGTTTTCTCACACAGGGGCCATTACAGAAGACGGGGAGCAAGTAGATTTTGAGGCGAGATTTCTGGAGGGATGGGCTGTGGGTAAAATTGCAATATTTCCAGAATCTCTTGCCTGGCCTTAGTGCATCTCCATATTAATAGGTAATTAGTAGGGTGAGTGAGAGCATAGCTGGGCCAGAGAGGTTGGTCTCTTTTTGCAGTCGGGTGGCATGAGACACAGGTGGGCACAAGTGGATGACTGCTTGTAAGCAATAAATGGGTTTCTCCCACTCTATTTCTCCCTTTGACTGATTTCACTTCAAAGGTATTTTGCCCTGGGCTGGGAAAATATTCTCCCCCTGCACTTACAGTCTTTGCCTTCTGTTCTTATCTGTCTGTCCTGTGAAGGAGTTTTTAAATGAGAAATCTATGGTATTTCACCGTTTCCAACATACATGCACAGAAATTTTCTCACATGACCTTTATGATAACCATGTGGGGTTATTATAGGCTGAAGATTTCTTTAGGAGATGGACTTGCCCCAGATCATGTAGATGGGAATGGTGAAAACAGACATTTAAAATTGGGCTCTTTTTGCTCAAATTAGAGGTCCACATGGAGATTTACATATTCTTGATGAGTTTCCTAAGAGAACATTTTGTACTTTTTTATGCATTTCCACTCTCAATAGAACTAATAATTGATCTAAAGGAGGCAATTAAATACAATTCTTAACAGCAACATTTATCAGAACTTTCTTTTCCAAATTGGTTTTCTGTGAAATCTAATTTGACATGATATTTAATTATCTTATTTTCAAGAGGTAAAAAAAGATTCTTATTTATCTTTAAATTTTAAACACAGTACACTTTTCAAATATCCCACACACATAGCAGCATGAGAGGATTATTGCAAAAGCACAGAGAGCTAGATGCCTCCTAAAATAATATTACTGAGTTTGTATTGTGATGTATACTAAGAATAATATTTGGTCTTTGTCTCCATTTTTGGCAGAACTCATGAAACTCTTGAAAATATTTTTAAAACCTATAGCTAAGATCTATAAAGGTGTTATGTAAATGAGGTGACATTTGGGAAAGTCCTTAGGTAATCAAGGATCAGAAGATTACCAGGGGAACCAACCCTGTGATTTGAGGGTTGGGGTTTTCAGTTTCACTTCCTTACCTCCAGGGAAGGAAGAGAGGATGGATTAAATCATTGGTCACTGGAGTTCAAGCCCCAGTGACCAATTTAATCAATCATGCCTATGTAATGAAGCCTCTGTAAAAACCCAAAAGGGCAGGCTTCAAAGAGCTTCTGGATTCATGAAGGTGTGGAGATTTGGGGAGAGTGCCGTGATCAGAGATCAAGAAAGCTCTGTGCTCATTTCCACATACCTTGCCTTACAAATCTCTTCCATCTGGCTGTTCCTGAGTTATATGCATTTATAATAAACTGGTTATCTAGTAAGTAAAATGTTTCTGTGAGTTCTATGAGTTACTATTGCAAATTAACTGAACCCAATATGGGAGTTGTTGGAACCTACAATCTATACAACTGGTAGATCAGAACAGGTATTACCTAGACTTGTAACTGGCATCTAAAGAGATGTGGGGGACCATCCTGTAGGACTGAGCCCTTAACCAGTAGGGTTGTGGGATCTGACTCCATCTCCAGGTAAATAATATCTGAATTGAGTTAATTGCTTGGTTATGTGGGGGGAAAAAAAGGGCTGAGAAAAAAAAGTTCTTAGAAATTAAAAATATGGGTTTTACTACTTAGAGGGCCATATTACTACAAAAATATTCCCCTGAAATTCACTAACACTATTAAATATAAATTTTTTTAAGAGACACACTATGAACTTATAAAAATTTATGCTGTTTCTACTAAAATGAATTTCTTAAATTATGTAATTAACAACTGACCTTTTAAGTCACTATGGATTGGTTATTACCTTAATGAAACTTAGTGCTTACCTCCATCACTCTCCTCTTCAACCACCCTGTTTCTGCCACGCTAGCCTCCACAGCTCTTCAGTCCTACCACGGAACACTCTTTCCCAGACACAAGGACAGGTGGCTAATAAATACCACTGCGGCTCTACTAGTTTCAAGTTGGCATTGTTCTCATAAATTGGTATTCATGAGGTATTATTAAGTGCTTTACATTTACAATTACCCCTGCAGATAACCATGCAGATAGCCCCTTGTTTGGCTCACATTTCTCCTCAAAAATTATTAGGAGGCTTTTCTTGATTACTGTTTTAAAAACATATCTGCTTTTTAAATCCTTTTTAAATCCTGTTCTCATCATGCTCAGGTCATTACCACCTTGACCTGCTTCACTTTCATGGCATTTATTGGATCTGACATATTACAGAACACTGCACAGCAGTGAGTGAAGACGAAATGAATATTTGTTAAACAAATAAATACTGAATCACATATATTTTCCAATCACCTATTAAAATTTTAAATTATTTTTAATAATTTAATTAAATGATTAAGGATTAAAGAACATGGATGTATGTTTAAGGAAAGAGAAGTCTCTTTAGTTTCATGAATTGTTAAATTATAAGAGACTTCAACATATCAAAACTACATCATAAGCAACTATAAAGGGAAAATCATTTGACAGTAATGTGAAAAAAGCAAACTACATAACTTTAGTATAAAGCAAAATAAATGGTCTTTAAGTGATCTGAAACTAAGAAAATGAATAGAGTCCCTAATTAAAAGTATAGCTTTTGTCTTTAAAAAAAATTTTTTTAAATAATTTATTTTGGATCATTAATCTACAATTACATGTGCAATATTATAGCTTTTGTCTTTTAAGATCTGTGCTTTGCATGTGTCTGATGAATGCACTTGCCATGAACCTGTCTCCTAATGACAAGTTAGTTTCAGTTACAGAAAGATTTACTCTGCTCTCAAATATCTGCCTAATACTCTGGCATCCTATATCAAATTTTCATAAAGAGCCATAATCACTTGATTTAAGTTGGCAAGCAAGTCATTTGTCTAAGGTACAACTTAATGACTCATTGCTTAACTCACCTGAATTTAATCATGAACTTTAATTTCCGCTCACAAAGAAATTTTTAAAAAAACAACTAAATCTGAAAATACATTAAACTTAACAAGGCAAATAAACTTTTAAGACACCATTTAAATGTTAAAGTTGAATTAGATGTCTTTTAATCTATATTTTACCTCAAATCCCAGGTCTACCACCCAATATTACATGCAATTATTTTCCTTTATAGGAAATTTCCTTTATAGGAGTTTCTAATATGTTTAATTTTTCCTCAAATTAGCATTTTAAGGAATCAAAGATACTTAAACTCATATCCATGTATATTAAACAGTTTATTCTAGTCTCTAAAGTCTAGACTCGACAATCTAGACATGTTGTGGTTAAGAACATGGGCTCCAATTCCAGCTCTGCCTCATCAGTTGTGTTATCTTGTGCAAGTCATTTACCATTTTAAGCTTCAGCTCCTCATTCAAAATATTATAAGGGATTAAAAACAACAATGATGTTGTATGGGGTTGACAACAATACTTAACTTAATAGAAATATATAAGGGTTACATGAGACAATGCATATAAAAAGCTCAGCAAGTACCTGGCTACTAGCAATTGCTCAGTGAATTCAATTCTTCAACAACTACTTACTGCTGTGCACCAGCACTGTTCTGCACATGTAGCACTGAGGATACAGCTACACTAATTGCTAAATGCAACTCTGGCCCTTACAGAACTTACATTTCACGTGGGGGAGGCAGACAACTAAAATTACATCATATAATATAATTTCAGGTAAACAGAACCACAACAAAGAGAAACTGAAAAGGGGAACATAAGACGGTGAGATGTTATTTCATACATGGTAGTCAGAAAAGGCCTCTCTGATGAAATGACCTTTGAAAAGAAACTGAACTGAGTAAAGGACAAGCCCTGTGCATACCCAGTGTGTTTGCTAGAGATGATGATAACGGGTAATCCACACCCTTGTTTACAACAATGCCATTCATCCTCTATGTCTTTATACAGGCTTTGGGATACAGAATAGGAGAAATCAGCCAGTGGAGAGTGAGGAGTAAATGGCTTGCTCAGGCACCCATTAGCTTCATTATCATGGGGACATTAAATAATTTCTCTAACTCTGTATTGTCTAGTTTCCTGTACTTCTGAAGAGAAGAAAGAGGCTACTTTGGCCACCGTGTCATCTAGTTAGGCATTATGAGGATATGTTTTCACGGGTAAGAGAGAAATAAATGGGAAGAGAGAAGTTGCTATAAACAGAAATTATATTAAGACCAAAATAGCATTCTTTATGTAGGCTAAAAATGAAGTCTGGCAAGATGAAAATAAGATGTTTTATAACACATTATATCAGAGACATTAACTTCTTACACAAATTAAATCAAGAAATAGATTCCAGTTACAAGACTGCAAATAACTTCTCAAAGGAAAATCCATAACAAATAATAACACCATAAAAAAATCTTTATCAATTTGTTCCCCACTGAAAATAGTCAATAATTTTCACAATCCCTGCTTTGTGATTTTCTTTTAAAAGAGTAACATGATTCCTTAAATCAAGTATAAAAATATTTACAACAAACTGAGATAATTACTTGAATCTTTCAAATATCATAAATAGATCAGGTTAACAGCCAGCCAGATATACTTCAAATTTCTATCTCATATAACAATTATATATAGCCCCTTAATCTTCTATAGCTTTCAGTTTACAATTATTTTCAGAGATAGTACTAAAAAAGAATGAGATAATCAGCTCCACAGCCAGTGTTGAGGGCTTGGGAGAAAGAGAATTATTGGCCATGTAACAGTCCAGAGATTCTACTCCATTTCTCTAGGCTTGTTTCATGGAAAAGTTTATATAATGAAAGGCATAGCTTTGCTTGAAATTACACATTCATACTCCAGCCCAAATCTGCATTTCTATGTGCCTCCTTAGTGGCTTTGGTCTCTCAGGCCTGGGTCAGTGAGTAGACAATGGAAATACCTTGTTGGCTTGGGATACAAGATAACGATATCTGAAAATCCAGTTGTATATGCCATTAACCTCATATGGATAAAAAGTATCTCCACTGCACTAAATTTTATTTCATGCTGGGATATGGGAATTTAAGTACAA
>JAVSCE010021333.1:0-27935 GCA_032199065.1 Smutsia gigantea
AGTGCGGTCTTCTCACAGTTTCTCGCATGCTTCCGGTGAAGTTCCTGGTTCCTCACCTCCCACATCTCTGCGTTGTAAGGCGTACCCACGCTGCCAGGGCTAAAGCCACACTGGGAAAGATGCTTTGAACGGGTCTGTCTGGTAAGTCACAAAACTCGCCAGCCTCGGGAGTGAGCCCAAGTGCCCGCCTGGAGCGCCGACAGCGCCGGACCTCGGGCCCCGCCCTTCGCGCCCAAGCCCTCGGAACCCCGCCCCCGGCGCCCGCGCGCCCCGCCCACCTTCCTGGCCTAGTGCGGCCATTCAGGCGTTTGTCCACCAACCTCGCGGAACGGGAGGATGGCGAACCAGGTAACGGGTGCCGAGGCGCAGGCCCGAGTCCGAGGAAGAAGTGGGGAGGGAAAGCATGGGATGGAACCAGGCCGCTGGCTTCGGGGATCGCGCGGGGCTCGGCCGGGAGACGGGCTTCAGTTAACGCCGCTGAAGCAGTGCCTCCCGGGAGCTGCGCAGCCGGAAGGAAAGGAAGGACGCTTTGCTTTGGGTCCTTGAGAGCCTTGCCCGGGCAGCCGGAGCGGAGTGGGTGTCGGTGGGCAGTCGGGGGTATCCTGGCGGACAAGGCCCAGCAACGGCCACTCAGAAATGAGTCACTTGCCCCGGGCGACACTAGAAGGTGGCAGAGCTGCAGCCAGAGCAATGCTTCTAACCTCTGCGTTGCTTGCGTTTTGTGATTGTGATTCTTAATTGAGCGGTTACTGTGCCACCAAGGAATGTATTTGGGGAGGACTCCTGACTCCTTTTCTGTAACGTGTTTGAGCACCCCGGCGCCGGAGCATTATATTCTCCTTTAATCCTCCCGTAACACCTCTGCGACGCGTTACCGACCCCGCTTTACTACCAAAAACTGAGACTTAGAGGTTGGTGGTGCTCGGTGATCACGTCAAGGATCGTGGGCCAGGATTGTGACCCAGGGCCGTCCCTGTGCGACAGACTGTTCCAAGATTCTGAAATATACATTAGACAATAAAGACAGAAATACATGAATGATCTGTCTCAAGTTGCTGATTGTTTTAATGCTTTGCAAACTTTGGACATTTTCTAGAACGATTTATGACTGTAAATGTTGGAGTTGAAATGGTAAACCCTAAACAATGTTTCAGGCTTAACAAATTGGCAAGTTGTTTTTCTTCATTACCAAGTGCCTTTGTACTGAGAACGTGAAAAATTATGATACTGTGATGGTTCGAATGTTGAAGTAGGGGAATTCTGATTTTGACCTTTGTATTTTGTTTTGAGATTCATGGTACATTGAGGTGAAAACAGATTCTAATGCGTGTCTGAATTCTTTTTGTTGTAGATTTAATTTTAAAAGTGATCATTTCCAGCCTCACCGATTTACTCAAGCCACTCATCTCTATAATCCCCTTTTCCTCCACTCTTTGTCTACTGCCACAAATAACGGTTACCTTATTTTTGCAAAGCTACGCTGTATGGAGGATTGTATTAGGGCCTTCATGTTCATTCTCATTAACTCCTCTCAATAGTTTTATCACTATTTGTAGGTGTTTTATCATTATTTGTAACTATTCCTCATCCTTCAGTATCCCAGTTAAAAGTAAAACTTTCCCAAACCTACCCCCAAAAGTTACACTTTGTCCAGTTTGTGTGTTCTGTAGCACTTTGTGCGTGACTCACTTTTTAAAACTATTGACTTTAAAACCTGTCTCCTATACCCAGCAGTTTGTAACCTTTATTCTGTCAGCACACTTGATAAGCATTATGTGAACTAATCACGTAATGAACTAATCACATAACTTCCTCTTTGTGTGGGGCAGTGAGTGGTAGATGAAGGAGATAAGAGGTATAAACTTCCAGTTATAGAATAAAGTCTTGGGGATGTGAAGTACAGCATAGGGGATACAGTCAATATTGTAATAACTTTGTGTGGTGACAGATGATAACTAGACTTACCATGGTGATCATTTCATAATGTATATTCATGTCAAATCACGATGTTGTACACCTGAAGCTAATTAATATTGTATGTCAGTTAGACTTCAATAAAAAATTAGTAAATAACTTTTTTAAACCCTTCCATATTATACTTAATTCTCTGGTAAAGGAGGGGCAGACTGACTAGACTCTCTAAGGAAACACTGTGCTACAGAAATATAATACAAGTCACATGTGTAATTTTGACTTTTATAGTGGCCATATTAAAATTAAATCCAGTATACAGTAGTCCCCCTTCATTCGAGGTTTTGCTCTTTGAGGTTTCAGTTACCAGTGGTGAACTGCAGTCCAGCAGCAGATGACCTTCCTTCTGACATATTGTCAGAAGGTCAGTAGTAGCCTAATGCTTCATCACAATATCTACGTCATTTACCTCACTTCATCTCATCACGTAGGTATTTTACCATCTCACATCATCAGAAGAAAAAAGGGTGAGTAGAGTACAAGATACTTTGAGAGGGACCACATTCACATAACTTTTATTACAGTAGATAGAATACTTATTCTGTTATTACTATTGTGAATCTTAGTGTGCCTAAATTAAACTCTATCACAGGTATGTGGGTATAGGAAAAAAACGTAGTATATATAGGGTTCAGTACGGTCTAGTTTCAAGCATCTACCAGGGGTGTTGGAATGTAGCCCCCATGAATAAGAGGCCTGCTATATTCAAAATACTATCTCAACATGTAATCAAATTTTAAAAATATTA
Organism: Smutsia gigantea; assembly: GCA_032199065.1. NCBI lineage: Eukaryota > Metazoa > Chordata > Mammalia > Pholidota > Manidae > Smutsia > Smutsia gigantea. Next base: position 2,720 of record JAVSCE010021333.1, read on the forward strand.
TTGAAATACTTTTACTTTTTTTTGGTACCAAGTCTTCATAATGTAATCTATGTATATTTTACACTTAAAATTTATCTCAGTTCAGACTAACTGTTTTTCAAGTGCTCAGTAGCCATACTTCGCAAGTGGCTACTGTATCGGATAGCACTGCTAAAAGGGATCGTTGTTTTTTAAAGTTACCCCATTCTGATATCCCTTATGACCCCTCCCACCCTGTAGTTTTGCACTAAACCAATGTTAATTAAACCAGCCTAAGCAAAAGAATTTCGTAGGTGGTTTATTACTAGTTCAGAGGATAAACAACTTGCTCTTTTTTCCCATTTCAGATCATCAAGTGCAAGGCTGCAGTTGCCTGGGAGGCTGGAAAGCCCCTCTCCATAGAGGAGGTAGAGGTGGCACCCCCAAAGGCTCATGAAGTTCGGATTAAGGTAATGAAACAGCTAAGGCACTGGAAAAGAAGACTTATAATTAGGTCTCTGGATAGATGCCTCCTCTGCGGTCTGCAGAGCATAAATCCCAAAGGACAGTGTCAAGGCGAAGGTATTGAAAGTCATCCAACCTTGGAGTCACAACATCCTTTTCTTACTTCATCCCCCTCACCTTTGCAGCGCTCCTCTCCATCCGTTTAGCTCTGATGTTGAGCTGAACCGCCATACCCGTGGATCACTGGATTACAGTGATTTATCCTCTGCAGCCTGGGTTTAAGGTGACTTTGTAGGATGCTCCTCTTTCTGCTGATCCCACAACTTAAAATGTATGATGACATGTTAGAAACAAAAGAAACAGAAGTCGTCTTCAATTTTGTTACAAGAGACTTCAAATAAGATTTGGGAAGAGGTTCCTGATTCACCAGAGGAATAAGCAAGTAAAGTCAGCTTGCTTAGAGAGCTTTAAAACGTACTGACCCTTGAAGACAAGTCTAGAGTTCAGGGGATTCATTATTCTAGGGCTTCACAGCATTACTGTAGTGCTGAGGCAGAGAAATGAAGGTACCCCTAGAGAGAGGCATACTGCACAAAGCTGACAGCTAGATATTTTTAGCATTCTACTCTATGCTTGTTCTGAAATAAAATTAATGCTTTTAAGTGGTGACCATTGAATAAAACTAACACGCTAGAAAAATAAGCTCTATTTTGCTGTGAATTAGAGTGAATTGTGAATCCCACATCCCACATATCAGGTTGTGAAGCCCAGGGCCAAATAACTTTTTAAGATCCTTACCCAGAAATCTGAAATCTTACAGTAATTTGTACATTTCCCTTTAAATTCAGAAATTAACCTGATTGTGATTTTGCCACTCAAAAAATGTTCTGGGTGTACTAAGATGGGGCATATTGAGTTCAGCTGTCTTCCCTGCGAAATTTCTAACAGATAGAATGTTACATTGTAAGGAGGAACATAGTTTAGAAGTAGATAAGCATAAATACAAATACTCCAGACTTTTCCTTTTTGTGCTTTTGGTGGTTTAGAAAGATATGGTACTTGAAAGCCAAAGGGACAAAGGGCTTATTTAAGTAGAAATTGTGTGTGGCTGCTGAGTTGGGAGTTGAGTCTATTCCACTGAAAGCCGTGTGAGTTTCAGCCCTGTGCCAGACAGCATATTTCAGAAATAGTCAAAACCTTTTTAGAAATCATTTGTCAACAGACACAAGAAGGCCAGCAGTGAGATGGACTCCGCCTGATTTGTGCACAGGCCATGTTGCTCTCCACACCTGAAGGCACAGGCCCATAAAATCACCTGGTTTACCTTCCCTTGCTAACATGCACTGAAAAAGAGAATAGGTGTACCTTGTTGAATTGCATAAAAATGCACCATTAATTTTATATACCACTAAAAAAGTGCTGCCAATTCTAATTGTTAAGGTGCCGTGGATAGTAAGCATATGCTGATTTTAGAGAGGTTAAAATGTGAAATAAATATATCTTAGAATTAATGAAATATCAAAGTAAAAATGCTCCTTTGGCCTATACCTCACTCTGAATTGCATGCAAACACACTTATAAATGCTCTTTATTTTAATATTTTGATAGATTATTGCCACTGCAGTTTGCCACACTGATGCCTATACTCTGAGTGGGGCTGATCCTGAGGGGAGTTTTCCAGTGATCTTGGGACATGAAGGTGCTGGAATCGTGGAAAGTGTTGGTGAAGGAGTTACTAAGCTGAAGGCAGGTAAGGAGGGTACTCGAACCACTTATTTAAAATTTTGGCTTATTTCTATAGGGAAATTATATTTCCGATAAACTACACATTGTTTATTTGTGAATACGTTATCACCTACATTGTCAAGAATGATTATATTCTCATCTGGGAAGCACAAATTTTTTAGTTTTTTTCTCTCTGCTTTTGCAGACTGCTATTCATCTAAAAATGTATTTAAGTACATTTCCAAAGTCAGTTTTCCCCAATTGAGTAAGCATTTTTAAAGCTGCATCAATGAGTCAGTATTTTGGAGCACATGACTTTCTTGTTCTGCAGTTATTGTTTTGAGTTTCATTTCTATAAAAATGTTGACACTTGTATTTTTTTGCATAGTCAGGCAGTGTCTGAATGATGTTATACAGGTGAAGTTCTAAACCTTGAAGTTAACTTAGCAAAGCCACATGAGTTGACAGGAATGGGAATTTTCAGGGGCTGATGTTTTCATTTCAAAATAGATGCTACCTATTCAGGATAATGTCTTTGTATTTGTTTTCCAGGTGATACTGTCATCCCACTTTACATTCCACAGTGTGGAGAATGCAAATTTTGTCTAAACCCTAAAACGAACCTTTGCCAGAAGATAAGGTAGGTATCTTTTATTTTTCATTTGACTCTTAAAACAAGAGGTCATGTTAATAATAATAGCATGGTTATTAACACAGAGCATTGTACATGAATTATTTCATTCCATCTTTATAGCAACCTCACTATCATTATCTTTGGTATCCCCATTTTCATAGATGAGAAAATTAAGACTCAGAAATTAAGTGGTTAGCCAGTATCAGCTAATAAGAGAGAAAACAGCATTTTCTGAACCCATTCTCTTTCCATAACAATAGGCTAAATTTTGCCAAAATACATAGTACAGAGAGATGTGCTTACAAAATTAAATGAAAGCATTTTTATGAGCCATTTTTATTGTGCATGAAATCGAAGTAATAAAACTCATAAGGTTACTGGGAAGACTATAAGAGATCACATAACCCCTTGAACAAAACAGGCAGTTACTGTAGTAGGGTGATAGCACTCAAAGAACTACTACTTTGAGGCAGTTTAAGATCTCCTTGTATTTGTTCCCTTTTTTTGTTTTTTACTGAGGTAGAACACACATGTAATAAAGTACTAAGAGTATACAGATCAGTGAATTTTTATGTATATATACACTGAGTGGTTATAACCAACACCCAGATGCAGATAGAGAACTCTTCCAGCACCCACAAAGTCCTTCATGTCCCTTCCAAGTCAACATTTGCCTCCCTGATTCTTTCACTGTAGAACTTCATATAAATGGAATCACATACATGTGCTCTTTTGCCTAGTCCTTTCATTCATATGTTCTATGGGATGTATCATTTCTCTGTGCATCAGTAGCTCTTTTTGTGCTCTGTTGTATTCCATTCCAAATACCAGTGATTATCCATTCTCTTGTTGACGGACATTTAAGTTGCTCCCAGTTTGGTGCTGTTGTGATCAATGCATTCTTACACACGTCTTCTTGGTGGGTCATCTAAAATGTATTTAAGCTCTACTCTCTCTTGGGTATTTTCCTAGGATTGGAATCACTGAGTCATAGGATACACTCCTTCCAGCAGTGTACGGAAGATCTGTTTGTTCTTGCCTTTGTTTTCTAATGCTATTGACAAATTTAGTTTATATTTTTGGAAAACAATATTCCATTTATTTTATAATGTAAATCCAGTTACTTTACACAAAGCTAGAAACAAAGCTTATTTTGAGGAGGAATTTCAAACACAGTCTGGAAAAGCTTTTTACACATCAAGAATAGTAATGGTAATGGGCTGTAATTTTTTTGTGGCTGTCTGTAACCTTTTACAGGGACAAGTTCTTTCAAAACATAAAATGTAACCCATGTCACCTTTTGTTCAAGAAACTCCTCTGGGACAAAAGTGGTATTTCAGTTAAGGAGAGCTAAACAAACAAGTTGTTCTCATAAAGATATAACAACTATTCATGGTAGAGCTTTGTCACTTGTTTTTTTTGTTTCTGGTCATATTTTTATTTTTCTCAAAGGAAATGTATTTACTCTTGAGTCAAGAGGCAGTCTATTTTCTATTCATCTACATATTTGTTTATTTGCAGATATTCCAAAGGATTAGTCTAAAGTATATATCAAATTATAGTGCTTATTTTTTACTAAAAATATTTCTTAAACTCTCTGCACCAGGCATGACATGCACTTCACATGACATCTCATTTGATTTTACAGCCATCTATAAGGAAGGTATGATTGTTTCTTTGCATTTCCTAGTGAGAAAACTAAGACACAAAGGTTCATTAACTTGCCCAAGGTCACACAGGATTTGAACCAAATGTATCTGACTTTAGAGCCTGTACTTCTAAGCAAAATGGTTACATCACCTATCTAATTAAAACATCAAAAATTATATTTGTTACTTTTTATCATATTGGTTGCCTTTGTGAGTTCTTGTTTTTTCTTTTTTCTTTTTCCTTTATTGGTGTGACCATCTACACAGGCAAAAAAAACCAGAGAAGTGAAAAGAACTTGAATCCTTGAGAACCATTATCCTTTTGAAAAAATCGTCCTGAAGGATCTAAATTAGCCAGTTTGGCCATCTCTTTTCATCAGCTGATCTGGATAATTGCTTGTAATCTCTGTTTATGTAGATTCTGATTTGGCCTTTATATTTGCTCACAGAGTTTTATGATGGGATTTTAAAATCATTTCATCTGAACTATAAATTATACCTGTTAAAATTATTTCAATACTCTGATAATAAGATCTAGAAAGATACTGAATATTGGAAAAGATAGCAAGATTATAAATCTCTAAATCTCCTCTAAGTTTCCCCAGTAAGGCTTTGCTGAAAGGTGCTAAATTATTAAGTACATTGGAAATTAGACTTGGTTTTAGTCCACTTCTCTATTTACTGGACTTTATATTTAGAACTGATTTATTTTTCCTGTGGGTTTTAGGAAACATGATTCTACCCTGCCTTTTTCCTTTTATATTTTCTTTAGAGTCACTCAAGGGAAAGGATTAATGCCAGATGGTACTAGCAGATTTACTTGCAAAGGAAAGACACTTTTACATTACATGGGAACCAGCACGTTTTCTGAATATACAGTTGTGGCTGATATCTCTGTCGCTAAAATTGATGCTTTAGCACCTTTAGATAAAGTCTGCCTTCTGGGTTGTGGTATTTCAACTGGTTTTGGTGCTGCTGTAAACACTGCCAAGGTAAGAGATTGGCCTGGGTTTTAGCTTCGCCTCCTAATTTGATACAAAGCTTTGTTGAAATAGTGAAATTGGCCCAATCGCTTAAAAACCTAATGCTTCCTCTTACTCTTGTACAATGAGTACCTTGTAGACTGTCTTTACTACTAGGTGGAGCCTGGCTCTACTTGTGCAGTCTTTGGCCTGGGAGGAGTTGGACTGGCGGCTATTATGGGCTGTAAGGTGGCTGGCGCATCTCGGATCATCGGTGTGGACATCAATAAAGATAAATTTGCAAGGGCCAAGGATTTTGGCGCCTCCGAATGTGTTAATCCCCAGGATTTCAATAAACCTATTCAGGAAGTGCTCATTGAGATGACTGATGGAGGAGTGGACTATTCCATTGAATGTACTGGTAATGTGAAGGTCATGGTAAGTATGGTTGGCCTCATTCCCGTTTTTTGGTGGAACTGCTTTTTTTTTACATGAATTTCTTTAAGATTAAAAATTGTTTTTGTTGCAAAGGTGAAGTCTCTTGGTAAAAATTATTCTAATAGAAGAAGGGAAAACAAATGAGAAATGATAAATAATGTTTCTTTGCTCTTCAGCGTATTCTAAATCTTAAGAGTATGTTTCCATAAATGAAAAAGCAGAATGTTGCAATTGCAGGGAGCATGGGCTTTACCATTAGATACACATCAGCTTCACTGACTCAGCGGCTTTGAGCAGCATCTTCTGTAAGCCTCGTGTCCTGGAGTAGAGACGCTGACTTGTGTGGCTGGTCCCCTCTGCCCACAGAGAGCTGCCCTGGAGGCCTGTCACAAGGGCTGGGGTGTCAGCGTGGTGGTTGGTGTAGCTGCTGCGGGGCAAGAAATCGCCACTCGCCCATTCCAGCTGGTAACAGGCCGCACGTGGAAAGGCACTGCCTTTGGAGGTAACTTGGTGAATGAGAGGACTACATTTTTTCTTCTGTTTTTTCCGTTGGCAACATTTTTTTAATCCCAGGCTGATTTTCTTTTCTTAACAAGAATCTTCATAGGCCACCTTCTCATCATAAATCGTTGCGTGCAAAGACACTGCAGTAGAAGGTTCACGCTCAGTCAGTATGTACCCCCAGGGAAGGTGCTCAGTTTCTCCAGAAGCACAAAACCACTTTTTACACAGTAAAAAAAACAAAAACAATATTGTGTTAAGAGGCAACAGTTAGGGGTAGGGCAGGAGTGAGAAGTTGATTACAGGGCAAGCAAACAACAGTGTCAGTCACCCTGGGTCATGTTGTGAACTTAAATAAGTTACCAGCATTTTCACTTGTTTTTCCAGGGTGCAGTGATCACTGCATGTGATCCTACCTTTGTCTGAATAGTACTGATTACAGCAGTAATTAATATAAAGTCTTAAACTGAAAATGTAAATTAGACAAAACCTTATAACAGCATTGAGAAGCTGCCAGACTGTTCCTTTTTCCCTTGTGTGATACTAAAAAGTACATGATTGTTTGGGGTCGCCTCCCTTTTAGTAGAATGCTGAGAAAAAGTTTCCATCTCTCTCACAGTTGCTTAGCTATGGAAAAGACTTTAAAACATGTTTGTACATCCCCACAATTGAATGCATGAATTAAATCTAAAAGTTTTATAGATTTTTTAAAAATATATCTTCATCACCCTCTTAGGAAAAAAAAATCTTACAGCATGGGTTTTGAATGACATTTGTTTAATAAAGGTATCTGTTAAGATTCCCTGTCTCATGCTATGCCAGCTTTTGAAGGCCACAGGAAAAGATCAGGAAAGTATGCTAAAATGAAGGGGTTGGCCCAATTTTCCTTCTTTATAGTACAGAATTTGCCATGAAAATGGCAAGCTGACTAAACCTTCCTTTCCAGACTCTACATGTATGACACAATTCTGTATCTTAGAACAGATTTTTAAAGTACACACGCTCCTCAGCGGCATCATCTCCTGGTCCATGGCTGTATTGGAAAGGGCATTCTAAGCCTGTGAGACTGAGCCGGGGCGTTTGGCGGAAACCTCTGACTGAAGCCTCATCCTAGCACATTCTGGTTGGAAATAAGCTAGAGATTGTTATTTGACCTAGAAAATAGTGGTGACAATAGTTGTCTCAATTAACCTAGAGACTTAAAACTTTGAGAAAGAAAAAGCCCCACAATTTGTAGAGGAAAAATAATTGATAAAGGGTGTAAGGAGGGAGATTTGGAAAAGGCTTACAAGAGGTTTGAGATATGATCCAGAGCATCCCAGGTTTAAAAGGTAAGAAGTCTTCTTTGTCAGTTTATTGCTTCTTTTAATACAAGTGAAAAATTGAGCATTTGATTTTTTGTTTAAAATCTTGTCATGTAGCTGAAGATGTCATTTTCCTTTTCAGTTTCACTGTTTTCTGTTCTTAAATGGTATCCCTATTTCACTGTTGAATTTAAAACCAAAGAAATAAAGTCGTGTATCACAAACTTTTTTTCTTCCTTGAATTTCATGATTACAGAAATCTTTGCTCTTGTGGACCTAATTAAACTGGTTCTAAGACTTCCAGGGTTCTATCCTGGATAGTTTAAAAGTCTCAAATGGCCAATCCTTAGAGATTTTAGTAAACCTTAATACAGAAAAAGGAAAATACTGAAAAGGCCATTCTTTAACTAAAGATGTCATTAAAGTAGTCCTCCCCTCTGCTGATTTTGAAGTTTTTCATTCCTCTTTAATTCATGAAAAAATTTATTCTCAAATGCCTTTGTGTCACCCAATAAGTAATAAGCATACTGTAGAGAGTTGTTGGGAAAATCAATAAATAGATGTATGGTTTCTTTTAGGATGGAAGAGTGTAGAAAGTGTCCCAAAGTTGGTGTCCGAATATATGTCTAAAAAGATAAAAGTTGATGAATTTGTGACTCACAATCTGTCTTTTGACCAAATTAATGAAGCCTTTGAACTGATGCATACAGGGAAGAGGTAAGCTGCTGCTTTGGGTATACATTATAGAATGTAATAGTGATTTGGGGTTTAGAGAGGGAGAAGGGTAAAAAACAAAATAGTTTGTGATATTGAAATCATTCAAAAGCTATGTTTATTGCTTTCTTTTCTTACAGCATTAGAACTGTTGTAAAGCTTTAAATTCAAGAAAAACATTCTGCGATCTGACTGGAGCAGCCAGACAAGCAGGCAGAAGAAGCTCTTCCAAGTTCACAGACTCTTCGACCTCCAGTAACCTGCTCTAGGGAGTGATGTTTAGTGAATGATTCACAGATCTCTAATCAAGGATAAGGCTAATACAGTCATAAATCTGCTTTCTGGACTTTCACATTAATAATTGCTAGCTTATTAAGGAATATTTTAAAATAATAAAAGTAATTTCTGCACATGTGGAAGTTGTCATCTCTGTCTTACACTGAATTCATTCTCATAGTCCCTCTCCCCATTGTCTTCATTCTGTAAAGGAAAGACAGAGAAAGCCAGGACAGTGGTGACTGTCTGTATCTTCTGCTGTCCTCAGTAACTTTTTAAGTCTCAAGAGCCTCAGGCCTCTACTAAAGAGCAGATTTTCCGAGCCCTCAGAGGCAAAACTAATCAGAACCCAGGTTTGCTTCTGTGAGATCATTTCTTAAGGGCAGATACCCCTCAAACTTAGACCCCCCAGTTCCTAGTATGGCATCTGGCCTACAGTGGGCACCAAAATTTCATTGAAACTACCTTCTGTGCTTAAGTAGGTGTATATGTTAGTGGTGACTCTGAACTATTCAAACATAGAAAACGTAATTATTATAACTGAAAATCCAAGTTCCAAGCACCTATTGTTGTCACATCTTAACATTTCACCTCTTCCACACCACATTGCCTTCCCTCTCCAGAGATAGTCACCACCCAGAATTTGGTGTTTATCACTCTCATGTATGTTGCTATACTTTCTCTATAAACCCTCTAGTCTCCAGTATTGTGCGTGTTTTAAACCTGATTGTCTCATTCTGCAGATTTTTCACTCATTATTGTATGATTAATCCATGTTGTATGTGATTTTATTCTAATTTTACTACTGTGCAGTAGTATTTGATTATAAGAACTACTACAATTTATCTGTTCTCCAGTTGATTGGCATAGAGTTGTTTCCCAAAACTATTTGCTAACAACACTGGTGGGACATTGTTGTACATTGTGCTCAGTGTGTTAGTTACTTAGGATGTAAATCATAGAATAATCATGTTTCAACTTTACTAAAAATTGCCAAATTGCTCTCTAAAGTGGTTGGAAATTTTTGTGAATCAGATAGGTGTGAAATAATATTTCATTGTGACTTCAGTGTGCATTTGCCTCAATTACCGAAGTCTTTCATTTTATTGGCCATTTGCATTTCCTTTTTTGTGAAGTAACTATTCACATCTTTTGCTCATTTTTCTATTGGTTTATTTCTCTTTTTATAAGTGGTTTTTATGAGTTCTTTATTCTAGATGCCAATTTTTTGTCAGTTTTATATATTTTAATACAAGTTTGTTTTTCTATTAATATAGTCAAATGTGTCTGTCTTTTCCTGATGCTTTTAAGTAACTGTCTTGCCAATGGGTTTCAACCCCAGGCAAGTTCACTGTGGATTCAGTGACACCAAAGAATGACAATGGAACATTCTTGGTGTGAAAGGGTTGTACCCAACTTTATTCCCACAGTGGCAGGTCAATCATTAGAATCCCATCCACTCAGAGCAAGTCTGCATGCAGCAAGCCCGTCTCTGCCTCTGGGCCTCTCTGCCCCCCAAGCCATCTCAGTGTCTGTCCTCGGTGCTGCCACCACTCACTCCGGTCTCTGCTCTCCTGTACCATGCAGCAGTGTGGCTATACCACTGTGTCACCCAGAGTACTGGGCGGAGCTCTACAGAGTCAATAGCAACGTATTGCCCACACGTGTGTAGTGAGCTAGCTGACCAGGGCCAGGTGAGAATCCTGGTCATAAGAACCTTAACTTTATCCACAGTAACATTTAGGCTTTATTCTGAGCAGTATAAAGATGCAAACAAAAATGATCCATAGGCTTGTCATCCAGGTAATCTATTGACAAAAAAATGAACTCATGAAAGCAATATATCCAAGAATTTGAAAATTCAAATAGAGAAAATTGTAAGAAAAGCTATACTCCCCTTCCCACGAAAAACAGGTGACCAGTTAAGTTTATCTTTCTAGAAATTTCTATGTATATAATAGTATTTATGCATATTCTTTAAAATTACACAAAGGAATACTATTAACACTCCTAGGTGCCCTTTTGTTTTTTCCAGGATCGTATATTTTAGACCATTTTTGTAGGATCACATCACATATGCCATCACTTAAGTAACTTCTGGTTGAATTGAAACCATGTGGTTTTAAAACTTCTGACTAATGTACTTAATTGCTCCTGAACGTTGTGTTTCTGAGAGAGCAAGATTTAGTTGATTGAAAAGTAGCAGTTAAGGTCAGGACTTTTATGGATAAAGTGAAGGTTCCTGTAGCCAGGATTCTCCCCTGGCCTGGTTGGCTAGCTCACTACACACGTGTGGGCAGTACTCTGTATTGACTCTATATAAAGAGCCCGGCCCAGGGCTCTGCGCGACATGGTGGCACTGATGCAAGGCTATAAGAGTGTTGGAGTCTGGGGTTGCCTTTGAGGTTTTGGAGCAACACAAAGAGCAAAGAAAGCAGCAGGAGTCGTCATGGAGGGTGTTCCAACAGGCCACTTTATTCTACACAAAGCTGTACTTATACTGCTATACTGCTAATTCATGGTTACATAAGTGTTTCAAGGTGCACATGTATGTGGCCTTCAAGGCCCTTATCTAGCTCTTTTCCCATGGGTACAACAGGTTTCTCAAGGCCAGACATATCAGGGGTGAAGCAGCGGGCAGCTGTCCTCATATAACAGTAGGGGAAGGTGCGGGGGCCTTCCCTACAAGGAGCGGAGGGCAGAGCAGAGGACAGAGACTGAGATGGCTGTGTGGGCAGAGAGGCCCAGAGGCAGAGACCAGCTTGCTGCATGCAGTCTCACTGAGAGGACGGGATTCTAGTGATTGACCCGCCACCGTGGAAATAAAGTTGGGTATGTTAGGCAGGAAAATAGACATGAGCAGGGTGGAAAGAGAAAAAGGCCAGAAAGTCCTCTAAAAAGACCCAAAGTTAATCAATTAAAGCACAAAAAGGCAGGAGCAACTTGGCCTGGAATGTTTGAGTATTCCCCAGATGAAGGAGGATACCTCAGCATAGCTCACGGCTATTGTGTTAATCATGAAGGCCCAGCCATAAACAACATAGTAAAAGGCAGGAAGGATTCCATCTTAAAGACTGTATTTTAATACCCAAGAAGTTAAAAATTTAAGATTCTTAACTTACTCTTTAATAAACAGACAGTAACTCAGCCCACCTTGGGAGCTGGGCAGGCAGTCTGATATGCTCCCAGACCAAGACTGCAGTATCCCAGGGAGAAATCACAGCAGGAAGTTCCTTGTGTTAAGTTAATTCTACCTATTCAAAGACCACTGAACAGGTCTGCACCCTCAGGCCTTAGTCACATTCCTGAAGAATCCTTAAAAGGGGGAACCCCCAACCATTCGGCATGCTGCTCTCTCGGAGGTCGCTCACACTAAGTGCGTAACCTTTTAATCTTGAACGTTCTCTCTCCAACCTTTCAGGGCGCCTCCCCTTGTTGAGGTGGCTGTACTTTTTCTCTCTTTAAGTAACTTTAAATAAAAGTTTTACTCTGGATGGAGATTCAAGATGGCGGCATGAGAGGTGACATGGAGAACCGGAGAGCTCCTCCCTAAACCACAAATAGTACAAAAATATACTTAATTAATACAACTAACCCTAAAACAGCAACAAGAAAGAAGGCTGAACCAGACTGCATACAGACCTCACAAACAGAGCAGACCTCACATAACAGGGTAACAAAGGAAAGCGTTAATCCGGCGGGACACAGGCCCTTCCCACACCCCAGCTCACTGGCGGGAGGAAGAGAAAAGGAGCGGTAAGGGGGTGGAAGCCTGGGACTGCTGAGCGCCTAGCTCTGGACATCTGCTTTATGAGTGGAAGCCTATATTCTGTGGTGCTCTGGACGTTGGGGAGCTCGGACAGGTGGAGTGCTTGGGAGACTGACATTCTGGCCGTTTGTGGAGGAGGGGATCCACACCCAGCCGCTCTGTGTCAGAGGAAAGGCAGGCAGTCTGAGAGGCTTCCTAGCAGCGAGAGGGCTGCTGAAGGGGTGGGGTTTGCACAGAGCTTGCTGTGCAGGAGAAGGGAGAGCTGGACAAGGTTGTCTGGGCGTGCTCTGCCCAGCTGGTTGGGAACTTTGGGGGGCTTCAGGTGCTCCATCCCCCTGACTGCCTACTCAGCTCCGAGGACCCCCACTGTGACACGCAGCCTGCTGCACCTTCCTCCAAGCTGGCCGACACCGGTTCGCAAACTGGTAGTCACTGCACTGTTGTCAGGCCACCCAGAGGGAGGCCCCGCCTACAACAGCTAGAGACACAAAGCACAGAGGCTTACACATGTGTGCTTGGCCCACTGGCTCTGACACTGGAGACAGGCACTGCAGATGGGAATCAGGAAACAGATATTTCCTCCCCCCAGGTACCAGCTCCGCTTCCCTATGACCCCCAACCTCACTCAAGGGGCTAAGCAGGTCCAGAGACGGGTTTCTGCGCACTAGTGGGCACCACACAGAAATATGAAACGTCAAAAGAACATGGGTCAGATGAAAATATCACAAACCCAGAAAAAGAGCCAAATGAAACTGAACTCACCAATCTTCCTGAAATAGAGTACAAAATAAAAATTATAAACATGCTTATGGAGGTACAGAAAAATATTCAAGAACTCAGGAACGAATTTAAGTCAGAGATTCAATTATTAAGAAATTTCATATCTGAAATGAAACATACAACAGAGGGACTTAAAAGCAGATTAGATGTAGTAGAAGAGATGGTAAATGGAATAGAAATTAGAGAAGAGGAATACAAAGAAGCTGAGGCACAGAGAGAAAAAAAAATCTCTAAGAATGAAATAATATTGAGAGAACTGTGTGATCAATTCAAACGGAAAAATATTTGCATTGTAGAGGCACCAGAAGAAGAAGAGAGAGAAAAAGGGATAAAAAGTGTCATTGAGGAGGTAATTGCTGAAAACTTCCCCCTTCAGGGAAGGACACAGCCTCTCAAGCCATGGAGATGCACAGATTTCCCAACACAAGGGACCCAAGGAAGACAACATCAAAACATATAATAATTAAAGTGGCAAAGATCAAGGGTAAAGACAGACTTTTAAAAGCAGCTAGAGAGAGAAAAAAGATCACACAAAGGAAAACCCATCAGGTTATCATCAGACTTCTCAACAGAAACCTTACAGGCCAGAAGGGAGTGTCATGATATATTTAATGCAATGAAGCAGAAGGGCCTGGAACCAAGAACACTTTACCTGGCAAGGTTTTTATTTAAATTTGAAGGAGGGATTAAACAATTCCCAGATAAGCAAAAGCTGAGAGAATTTACCACCCACAAACCATCTCTACAGTGCATTTTAGAGGGACTTCTATAGATGGAAGTTTTCCTAAGGTTAAACAGATGTCACCCAAAGGAAAGACAAAGAGTACAGAATATGATTCATAAAATACAAAGAATGGAGGAGGAGGAAAAAGGAGGAAAAAAAAAGAACTAGCATATAAAGTGAGTGAAATTAGACTGTTAGATAGGAAGGGAATTACCCTTGAACCCTTGGTAACCACAAAACTAAAGCTTGAAATGGCAATTAGTACATACCTATATATTATCACCCCAAATGTGAATGGTCTGAGTGCCAATCAAAAGACATATAGTTACTGAATGGATAAAAAAACAAGACCCATCTATATGCTGCCTACAAGAGACTCACTTCAAACCCAAAGACATACACAGACTGAAAGGAAAGGGATGGAAAAAGTATTTCATGCAACTAATAGTAAGAAAAAAGCAGGAGCAGCAATACTTGTATCAGACAGAATAAATTTCAAAACAAATAAAGTCACAAGAGACAAAGAGGGACATTAAATAATGATAAAAGGGTCAGTCCAACAAGAGGATATAACTATTACAAATATCTATGCACCCAACACAGGATCACCTACATATGTGAAACAAATACTAACAGAATTAAAGGAGGAAATAGAATGCAATACATTCATTTTAGGAGACTTCAACACACCACTCATGCCAAAGGACAGATCAACCACACTGAACATAAGCAAAGAGACGAGGCACAGAACAAAATATTAGAACAGATGGACCTAACAGACATCTACAGAACACTCCATCCAAAAGCAACAGGATACACATTCTTCTCAAGTGCACATGGAACATTTTCAAGAATATATCATATACTAGGCCACAAAAAGAACCTCAGTACAGGGAGTTCCGGGAATATGGTGTCATGAGCAGGGTGGCGGAAATCTCCTCCCAAAACCATACATATATATGAAAATACAACAAATACAACTATTCCTAAAAGAGAGACCAGAATATGTAGGACAGCGCACAGCCTGCATCTGCACCTGAGAGGACTCAGCACCCACGAGGCAGGTAAGATACGGAGCCGCGACCCGGCAGGACCCGAGCACTCCTCCACCCCAGCGCACTGGTGGGAGGAGAGGATTCAGAGCCAGGAGGGAGTGGAACTACAGGCCTGCGGAACAACGAGCCCTGGTGATCTGCGCCGGGAGGGCTGACACACATCACATGGTGTATTGGATACTGGAGAGGCAGAAGGTGCAGGTTTTGAGCTGGGAACGCGCCCGGGTCCTTGCAGCAGTCTCCCTGGAACAAAAGAAAAGTGCATACTTTTTTTGCCAGTCGTAAAGAGGTAAGGGCCCAGGATCGTCCCAGCACACTCGGCCCAGCAGGCTGGGAGTCCTGGGGAATTTCGGACCCCTTGGCTGGCGACTGGGAAAAAGTAGCTGCACTGAAACTTCACATAGAGAACAACAGCCTCCCATTCGTTCCCACCCGAGTCAGGGCTACAAAGGGCCCTGCGGAGCTGCGCGGCCACGGCATCAGAATAGTGGAGCAACAGCACCACCTACTGCATCCCCACAGAATCGACTCACAGTGGGCGTTTTCTTTTTTTCCTTTCTTTCTTTTTTTCTCTTTTCTTTCTCTTCCTTCTTTTTTTTTTAAGTCTTAAAGAGCCCAGCTGACATATGGGCACCTACCAGCGACCACTTCAATCACCATGAAAAGACAGAGGAATAAGCTACAGACCAAGTTCACCCAGACCCAGACAACATCAGAGAGGGAGACTGATGGGATGGAAATGCAGAATCTTCCTGAAAAAGAATTCAGAATAAAAGTCATAACCATGCCGATGGATCTACAGAGAAATATGCAAGAGCTGAGGGAGGAAGTGAGGGAAGTCAGGAAAGACAATGCAGAAATGAGACAAGATATCGACAGGCTTAGCAGCAGACTGGACGAGATGCAAAAGGCTCTGAATGGAATAGAAATCAGAGAACAGGAATACAGAGCAGCTGAGGCAGAGAGAGATAAAAGGATCTCTACGAATGAAAGAATATTAAGAGAACTGTGTGACCAATCCAAATGGAACAATATTCACATGATAGGAGTACCAGAGGAAGAAGAGAGAGAAAAAGGGATAGAGAGTGTCTTTGAAGAAATAATAGCTGAAAATTTCCCCATGCTGGGGAAGGAAATAGTCTCGCAGTCCACGGAAGCCCACAGATCTCCTAACACAAGGGACCCAAGGAAGACAACACCAAGGCACATAATAATTAAAATGGCAAAGATCAAAGATAAGGACAGAGTATTAAAGGCAGCTAGAGAGAGAAAAAATATCACCTACAAAGGAAAACCCATCAGACCATCATCAGACATCTCAACAGAAATCTTTCAGGCCAGAAGAGAATGGCATGATATATTTAACGTAATAAAACAGAAGGGCCTCAAACCAAGAATACTCTATCCAGCACGATTATCATTTAAATATGACGGAGGGATTAAACAATTTCCAGACAGGTGAAAGCTGAGGGAATTTGCCTCCGATAAACCACCTCTACAGGACATCTTAAGGAACTGCTCTAGAGGGAAGCACCCCTAAGGCTAAAAAGATGTCACCAGAGAAAATAAAATCATAGCAAAGAAAGCAGACCATCCAAATACTAACTAAAGGTGAAGAATAAAACACCTAGTATATAAAGAATGGAGGAGGAATAATAAGAAGGGAGAGAAATAAAGAAACATCAGACTGTGTTTACAATAACTTAACAAGAAAGTTAAGTTAGATTGTTAGATAGTAAAGAAGCAACCCTTGAACCTTTGGTAACCACGAATCTAAAGCCAGCAATGGCAATAAGTACATATCTATCAATAATCACCCTAAATGTAAATGGACTGAATGCACCAATCAAAAGACACAGAGTAATAGAATGGATAAAAAAAGCAAGACCCATCTATGCTGCTTACAAGAGACTCACCTCAAACCCAAAGGTATACACAGACTAAAAGTGAAGGGATGGAAAAAGATATTTCATGTAAACAAGGAGGAAAAAGCAGGTGTTGTAGTACTTGTATCAGACAAAATAGACTTCAAAACAAAGAAAGTAGCAAGAGATAAAGAAGGACATTAAATAACGATAAACGGGTCAGTCCAACAAGAAGATATAACCACTATAAATATATATGCACCCAATATGGGAGCGTCGGCATATGTGAAACTAATACTAACAGAATTAAAGGAGGAAATAGACAGCAATGCATTCATCTTAGGAGACTTCAACACACCACTCACTCCAAAGGATAGATCAACCAGACAGAAAATAAGTAGACACAGAGGCACTGAACAACACACAAGAACAGATGGACCTAACAGACATCTACAGAATTCTACACCCAAAAGCAACACGATACACATTCTTCTCAAGTGCACATGGAACATTTTCCAGAATAGACCACATACTAGGCCACAAAAAGAACCTCGGTAAATTCAAAAATATTGAAATGCTACCAACCAACTTCTCAGATCACAAAGGTATAAAACTAGAAATAAATTTTAGAGAGAAAACAAAAAGGCTTACAAATACATGGAGACTAAACATTCTCAATAGGTTAACAACCAAATCAAAACAGAAATCAAAGAATATATGGAGACTAATAACAACAACACAAAGTCACAACTTCTGTGGGACGCAGCAAAAGCAGTTCTAAGAGGAAAGTATATTGCAATCCAGGCCTATTTAAAGAAGGAAGAACATTCCCAAATGAATAGTCTAAAGACACAATTACTGAAATTGGAAAAAGAAGAATAAATGAGACCTAAAGTCACCAGAAGGAGGGACATAATAAACATCAGAGAAGAAATGAATAAAATTCAGAAAATAAAGAAAAAAAATTTATTTATCTTTGAAAAAATAAACAAAATAGATAAACTCTAGCCAGGCTTATTAAGAGAAAAAGAGAATCTACACACATAAACAGAATCAGAAAGGAGAAAGGAAAAATAATGACAGACCCGACAGAAATACAAAGAATTATAAGAGAATATTATGAGAATCTATGTGCTAACAAGCTGGAAAACCTAGAAGAAATGGACAACTTCTTAGAAAAATACAACCTTCCTAACTGACCAAACAAGAAATAGAAAAACTAAACAGACCAATCAACAGCAATGAAATTGAAGTGGTAATCAAAAAACTACCCAAGAACAAAACCCCCGGACTAGATGGATTCACCGCTGAATTCTACCAGAAATATAGAGAAGAAATAACACCCATTCTCCTTAAAGTTTTCCGAAAAATAGAAGAGGAGGGAATACTTCCAAACCCATTCTATGAAGCCAGCATCACTCTAATACCAAAACCTGGCAAAGACCTCACCAAAAAAGAAAATTACAGACCAATATCCCTCATGAACGTAGATGCAAAAATACTCAACAAAATATTAGCAAACCAAATTCAAAAATACATCAAGAAGATCATACACGATGATCAAGTGGGATTCATCCCAGGGATGCAAGGATGGTTCAACAATCGAAACTACATGAACATCATCCACCACATCAACAAAAAGAACAAAAACCACATGATCATCTTCATAGATACTGAAAAAGCATTTGACAAAATTCATCATTCATTCATGATTAAGACTCTCAACAAAATGGGTATAGAGGGCAAGTACCTCAACATCATAAAGCCCATATATGACAAACCCACAGCTAACATCATACTTAACAGTGAGAAGCTGAAAACTTTTCATCTAAGATCGGGAACAAGACAGGGATGCCCACTCTCTCCACTGTTATTCAACATAGTACTGGAGGTCCTAGCCACAGCAATCAGACAAAACAAAGACATACAAGGCATCCAGATTGGTAAAGAAGAAGTAAAATTGTCACTATTTGCAGATGACATGATACTGTACATAAAAAACCCTAAAGACTCCACTCCAAAACTACTAGAACTAATATCTGAATTCAGCAAAGTTGCAGGATACAAAATTAACACACAGAAATCTGTTGCTTTCCTATACACTAATGATGAACTAACAGAAAGAGAAATCAGAAAAACAATTCCATTTACAATTACATCAAAAAGAATGAAATACCTAGGAATAAACCTAACGAAGGATGTGAAAGACCTATACCCTGAAAACTACAAGACACTCCTAAGAGAAATTAAAGAGGACACTAACAAATGGAAATTCATCCAATGCTCTTGGCTAGTTAGACTAAATATTGTCAAAATGGCTATACTACCTAAAGCAATCTACAGATTCAACGCAATCACTATCAAAATACCCACAGCTTTCTTCAATGAACTGGAAACATGATTCTAAAATTCATATGGAACCACATAACCCCGAATAACCAAAGCAATCCTGAGAAGGAGGAATAAAACAGGGGGAATTATGCTCCCTGACTTCAAGCTCTACTACAAAGCCACAGTAATCAAGACAATACGGTATTGGCACAAAAACAGACCCACCGACCACTGGAACAAAATAGAAAATTCAAACATTAACCCAAACATATACAGTCAATTAATATTTGATAAAGGAGCCTTGGATATACAATGGGGAGATGACAGCCTTTTCAGCAGCTGGTGTTGGAAAAACTGGATGGCTACATGTAAGAGAACGAAACTGGACTACTGTCTAACCCCATATGCAAAAGTCAACTCAAGGTGGATCAAAGACCTGAATGTAAGTCAGGAAACCATAAAACTCTTAGAAAAAAACACAGGCAAAAATTTCTTGGCCATAAACATGAGAGACTTCTTTATGAACATATCTCCTCAAGCAAGGGAAACAAAAGCAAAAATGAACAAGTGGGACTATATCAAACTGAAAAGCTTCTGTACAGCAAAGGACACCATCAGTAGAACAAAAAGACATCCTACAGTATGGGAGAATATATTCATAAATGACGTATCCGATAAGGGGTTGACATCCAAAATATATAAAGACTCATGCACGTCAACAAACATTAAGTAAATAATCCAATTAAGAAATGGGCAGAGGACATGAATAGACACTTCTCCAAAGAAGAAACTCAGATGGCCAACAGGCACATGAAAAGATGCTCCATATCACTAATCATCAGAGAAATGCAGATTAAAACCACAATGAGATATAATCTCACACCAGTGAGGATGGCCAACATCCAAAACACAAACAACAGCAAATGTTGGCGAGGATGTGGAGAAAAGGAAACTCTCCTACACTGCTGGTGGGAATGCAAATTAGTTCAACCATTGTGGAAAGCAGTATTGAGGTTCCTCAAAAAACTCAAAATGGAAATATCATTTGACCCAGGAATTCCACTCCTAGGAATTTACCCTAAGAATGCTGCAGCCCAGTATCAAAAAGACATATGCACCCCCATGTTTATCATAGCACCATTTACAATAGCCAAGAAATGGAAGCAACCTAAGTGTCCATCCGTAGATGAATGGATAAAGAAGATGTGGTACATATACACAATGGAATATTATTCAGCCATAAGAAGAAAATATATCGTACCATTTTTAACAACATGGATGGAGCTAGAGTGTATTATGCTCTCTGAAATAAGCCAAGCCGAAAAACACAAGTACCAAATGGTTTCACTCATATGTGGAGTATAAGAACAAAGAAAAAAACTGAAGGAACAAAACAACAGCAGACTCACAGAACCCAAGAACGGACTAATAGTTACCAAAGGGAAAGGGACTGGGGAGGATGGGGGGGAAGGGAGGGACAAGAGGAAAAAAGGGGCATTACGATTAGCAGATATAGTGATGGGGGCATGGGGAAGGCTGTACAACTCAGAGAAGACAAGTAGTGACTCTATAGCATCTCACTACGCTGATGGACAGTGACTGTAATGGGGTTGGTGGGGGGGACCTAATGAAGGGGGTTGTTTAATCACCGTAATATTGCACATGTAATTGTAGATTAATGATACTAAAATAAACTATAAAAATAAATAAAAAAAAGAACCTCTGTAAATTCAAAAAGACTGAAATTGTACCAATCAGATTCTCAGATCACAAAGGTATGAAACTAGAAATAAATTAGACAAAGAAAATGAAGAAGCCCACAAACACATGGAGGCTTAATAACATACTCCTAAATAAGCAATGGATCAATGACCAAATAAAAACAGAGATAAAGCAATATATGGAGACAAATGACAACAATAATTCAACAGCGCAAAATCTGTGGGACACAGTGAAGGCAGTGCTAAAAGGGAAATAAACTGCCATACAGGCCTACCTTAGGAAAGAAGAACAATCCCAAATGAACAGTCTAAACTCACAATTAATAAAACTAGAAAAGGAAGAACAAATGAGGCCCAAAGTCAGTACAAGGAGGGACATAATAAAGATTAAAGCAGAAATAAATTAAATTGATAAGAATAAAACAATAGAAAGAATCAATGCAAGTAGGAGATGGTGATTCGAGAAAATAAAAAAAATAGATAGACCCCTGGCCTGACTTATCAAAGAAAAAAGAGTGTCTACACACATAAACAGAATCAGAAATGAGAAAGGAAAAACCACTATGGACACCACAGAAATACAAAGAATTATGATAGAAAACTGAAAAATTACATGGTAACAAACAGGATAACCTAGAAGAAATGGACAACTTTCTACACAAATACAACTTTCCAAGGGTGACCCAGGAAGAAACAGAAAATATGAATAGACCAATTACCAGGAAAGAAATGAAATTGGTAATCAAAAAACTACCTAAGAACAAAACTCCTGGACCAGATGGTTTCACTGCTGAATTTTATCAAACATCTAGTGAAGACCTAATACTTATCCTCCTTAAAGTTTTCCATAAAGTAGAAGAGGAGGGAATACTCCCAAACTCATTCTATGAGACCAACATTACTCTAATACCAAAACCAGGCAAAGACACCACAAAAAAAGAAAATTACAGGCCAATATCCCTGATGAACATAGAGGCAAAAATACTCCACAAAATATTAGCAAACCGAATTCAAAAATACATCAAAAAGATCATCCATCGTGATCAAGTGGGATTCATCCCAGGGATGCAAGGATGGTACATTCCATCAACATCATCCACCACATCAACAAAAAGAAGGACAAAAATGACACGATCATCTTCATAGATGCTGAAAAATTATTCGACAAAATTCAACATCCAGTCATGATAGAAACTCTCGACAAAATGCGTATAGAGGGCAAGTAACTTAACATAATAAAGGCCATATATGACAAACCCACAGCCAACATTATACGTAACAGCGAGAAGCTGAAAGCTTTTCCTTTAAGATCAGGAACAAGACAAGGAAGCCCACTCTCCCCACTTTTATTCAACATAGTTTTATAGATCCTAGCCATGGCAATCAGACAACACAAAGAAATAATAGGCATCCAGATTGGTAAAGAGGAAGTCAAACTGTCCCTGTTTGCAGATGACATGATATTGTACATAAAAACCCTAAAGAATCCACTCCAAAACTACTAGTTCTAATATCAGAATTTAGCAAAGTTGCGGGATATAATATTAATACACAGATATCTGTTGCATTCCTATACACTAACACTGAACTAGTAGAAAGAGAAATCAGGAAAACAATTCCGTTCACGATTAAATCAAGAAGAATAAAATACCTAGGAGTAAATCTAACCAAGGAAGTGAAAGACCTATACCCAGCAAACTACAAGACACTGTTATGAGAAATTAAAGAGGACACTAATAAACGGAAATTCATCCCATGCTCTTGGCTAGGAAGAATTAATATTGTCAAAATGGACATCCTGCCTAAAGCAATCTACAGATTCATTGCAATACCCATCAAAATACCAACAGCTTTCTTCAATGAACTAGAGCAAATAATACTAAAATTCATATGGAATGACAAAAGACCCCAAATAGCCAAAGCTACCCTAAGAAGGAAGAATAAAGCAGGTGGAATTATGCTCCCTGACTTCAAGATCTACTACAAAGCCACAGTAATCGAGACAATTTGGTACTGGCACAAGAACATACCCATAGACCAGTGGAACAGAATAGAGCGCCCAGATATTAATCCATGCATATATGGTCAATTAATATACAATAAAGGAGCCATGGATATACAATGGGGAAATGACAGCCTCTTCAACAGCTGGTCTTGGCAAAACTGGACAGCTACATGTGAGAGAATGAAACTAGATTACTGTCTAACTCCATACACAAAAGTAAATTCAAAATGGATCAGACTTGAATGTAAGCCATGAAACCATAAAACTCTTAAAAAAAAACATAGGCAAACATCTCTTCGACATAAACATGAGCAACTTCTTCATGAACATATCTCCCTGGGCAAGGGAAACAAAAGCAAAAATGAACAAGTGGGACTATATCAAGCTGAAAAGCTTCTGTACAGCAAAGGACACCATCAGTAGAGCCAAAAGACATCCTACAGTATGGGAGAATATATTCATAAATGACGTATCTGATAGGGGTTGACATCCAAAATATATAAAGAGCTCACACACCTCAACAAACAAAAAGTAAATAGACAATTAAAAAATGGGCAGAGGAGCTGAACAGACACTTCTCCAAAGAAGAAATTCAGATGGCTAACAGGCACATGAAAAGATGCTCCACATCACTAGTCATCAGAGAAATGCAAATTAAAACCACAATGAGATATCACCTCACACCAGTGAGCATGGCCACCATCCAAAAGACAAACAACAACAAATGTTGGCGAGGATGTGGAAAAAGGGTAACCCTCCTACACTGCTGGTGGGAATGTAAATTAGTTCAACCATTGTGGAAAGCAGTATGGAGGTTCCTCAAAAAACTCAAAATGGAAATACCATTTGACCCAGGAATTCCACTCCTAGGAATTTACCATAAGAATGCAGCAACGCAGTTTGAAAAAGACATATGCACCCCTATGTTTATCACAGCACTATTTACAATAGCCAAGAAATGGAAGGAATCTAAGTGTCCATCAGTAGATGAATGGATAAAGAAGAGGTGGTACATATACACAATGCAATATTATTCAGCCATAAGAAGAAAACAAATCCTACCATTTGCAACAACATGGATGGAGCTAGAAGGTATTATGCTCAGTGAAATAAGCCAGGCAGAGAAAGACAACTAACAAATGATTTTACTCATCTGTGGAGTACAAGAACAAAGAAAAAAACTGAAGGAACAAAACAGAAGCAGACTTACAGAACCCAAGAATTGACTAACAGTTACCAAAGTGAAAGCGACTGGGGAGGATGGGTGGGAAGGAAGGGATAAGAGGGAAAAGGGGGCTTTACAATTAGCACACATAATGTAGCGGGGGGGGGCACATGGGAAAGGCAGTATTTACAGAGAAGACAAGTAATGATTCTATAGCGTTTTACTATGCTGATGGACAGTGACTGTAATGGGGTATGGGGGGGGTCTTCATAATAGGGGGTGTGGTACCCATATTGTTCAAGTGATTGTACATGAACGATGCCAAAATTAAAAAAAAACCTTTACTCTGCTTCACTACTGTGTCTCTGCCTTTCAATTCTTTTTGTGTTGGTGACATGGACTGAAGAAAATACACAATGCTCCTGCAACAGGTATGACCCTTCCACCACAAGAACGTTCTGTCCAGACACCACAAAGAAGTAAAGACACCCACATTGATAGGGAAAAAGTCAAACTGTCACTGTTTGCAGATGACATGATATTGTACATTAAAAAAAACAAAAAATCCACTACAAAACTACTAGAACTAGTACCTGAATTCAGCAAAGTTGCAACATACAAATTTATACACAAATCTGTTGCATTCCTGTGCACCAACGATGAACTAGCAGAAAGAGAAATCAGGAAAACAATTCCCTTCACAATTGCATCAAAAAGAATAAAATGCCTAGGAATAAACATAACGAAGGAAGTGAAAGACCTATACCCTGAAAATTACAAGACACTCCTAAGAGAAATTAAAGAGGACACTAATAAATGGAAATTCATCCCATGCTCGAGGCTAGGAAGAACTAATGTTGTCAAAATGGCCATCCTGCCTAAAGCAATCTACAGATTCAATGCATTCTGTATCAAAATACCGAAAACATTCTTCAACAAACTGGAACAAATAGTTCTAAAATTCATATGGAACCACAAAAGACCCCAAACAGCCAAAGCAATCCTGAGAAGGAAGGAAAAAGCAGGGGGTATCTTGCTTCCCAACTTCAAGCTCTACTACAAAGTCACAGTAATCAAAAGATTTTTGTACTGGCAGAAGAACAGACCCATAGACCAGTGGAACAGAATAGAGAGTCCAGCTATTAACCCAAACATATATGGTGAATTAATATACA
>JAVSCE010021334.1:0-165410 GCA_032199065.1 Smutsia gigantea
CTGCTCTAGATGGAAGCACACCTAAGGCTAAAAAGATGTCACCAGAGAAAATAAAATCATAGCAAAGAAAGAAGACCATCCAAATTCTAACTAAAGGTAAAGAATAAAACACCTATTATAGAAAGAATGGAGGAGGAGGAATAAGAAGGGAGAGAAAGAAAGAAACATCAGACTATGTTTACAATAACTTAACAAGAAAGTTAAGTTAGATTTTTAGATAGTAAAGAAGCAACCCTTGAACCCTTGGTAACCACGAATCTAAAGCCAGCAATGGCAATAAGTACATACCTATCAATAATAACCCTAAATGTAAATGGACTGAATGCACCAATCAAAAGACACAGAGTAACAGAATGGATAAAAAAAAGCAAGACCCATCTATATGCTGCCTACAAGAAACTCACCTCAAATGCAAAGATATCCCCAGACTAAAAGTGAAGGGATGGAAAAAGATATTTCATGCAAACAACAAAGAGAAAAAAGCAGGTGTTGCAGTACTTGTATCAGACAAAATAGACTTCAAAACGAAGAAAGTGGCAAAAGATAAAGAAAGACACTACATAATGATAAAGGGGTCAGTCCAACAAGAAGATATAACCATTATAAATATATATGCACACAACACAGGAGCGCCAGCATATGTGAGACAAATACTAACAGAATTAAAGGAGGAAATAGACAGCAATGCATTCATCTTAGGAGACTTCAACACACCACTCACTCCAGAGGACAGATCAATCAGACAGAAAATAATTAAAGACACAGAAGCACTGAACAACACACTAGAACAGATGGACCTAATAGACATCTACAGAACTCTACACCCAAAAGCAACAGGATACACATTCTTCTCAAGTGCACATGGAACATTTTCCAGAATAGACCACATACTAGGCCACAGAAAGAACCTCAGTAATTTCAAAAATATTGAAATCCTACCAACCAACTTCTCAGATCACCAAGGTATAGAACTAGAAATAAATTTTAGAAAGAAATGAAAAATGCTCACAAATACATGGAGACTTAACAACACTCTCCTAATTAATCAATGGGTTAACGACCAAATCAAAACAGAAATCAAAGAATATATGGAGACTAATGACAACAACAACACAAAGCCACAACTTCTGTGGGACGCAGCAAAGGCAGTTCTATGAGGAAAGTATATTGCAATCCAGGCCTATTTAAAGAAGGAAGAACATTCCCGAATGAATAGTCTAAAGACACAATTACTGAAATTGGAAAAAGAAGAACAAATGAGGCCCAAAGTCACCAGAAGGAGGGACATAATAAAGATTAGAGAAGAAATAAATAAAATTGAGAAGAATAAACAATAGAAAAAATCAATAAAACCAAGAGCTGGTTCTTTGAAAAAATAAACAAAATAGATAAACCTCTAGCCAGACTCATTAAGAGAAAAAGAGAATCTACACGCATAAACACAATCAGAAATGAGAAAGGAAAAATCACGACGGACCCCACAGAAATACAAAGAATCATAAGAGAATATTATGAGAATCTATATGCTAACAAGCTGGAAAACATAGAAGAAATGGACAACTTCTTAGAAAAATACAACCTGCCAATACTGACCAAGCAAGAAACAGAAAAACTAAACAGACCAATCACCAGCGACGAAATCGAATTGGTAATCAAAAACTACCCAAGAACAAAACCCCTGGGCCTGATGGATTCACGTCTGAATTCTACCAGACATATAGAGAAGAAATAACACCCATTCTCCTTAAAGTTTTCCAAAAAATAGAAGAGGAGGGAATACTTCCAAAATCATTCTATGAAGCCAGCATCACTCTAATACCAAAACCAGGCAAAGACCTCACCAAAAAAGAAAATTACAGACCAATATCCCTGATGAACATAGATGCAAAAATACTCAACAAAATATTAGCAAACCGAATTCAAAAATAGATCAGGAGGATCATACACCATGATCAAGTGGGATTCATCCCAGGGATGCAAAGATGGTACAACATTCGAAAATCCATCAACATCATCCACCACATCAACAAAAAGAAGAACATAAACCACATGATCATCTCCATAGATGCTGAAAAAGCACTTGACAAAATTCAGCATCCATTCATGATTAAAACTCTCAACAAAATGGGTATAGAGGGCAAGTACCTCAACATCATAAAGGCTATATATGACAAACCCACAGCTAACATCATACTTAACGGCGAGACACTGAAAGCTTTTCATCTAAGATCGGGAACAAGACAGGGATGCCCACTCTCTCCACTGTTATTCAACATAGTACTGGAGGTCCTAGCCACGGCAATCAGACAAAACAAAGACATACAAGGCATCCAGATTGGTAAAGAAGAAGTCAAATTGTCACTATTTGCAGATGACATGATACTGTACATAAAAAACCCTAAATATTCCATTCCAAAACTACTAGAACTAATATCTGAATTCAGCAAAGTTGCAGGATACAAAATTAACACACAGAAATCTGTTGCTTTCCTACACACTAATGATGAACTAACAGAAAGAGAAATCAGAAAAACAATTCCATTCACAATTGCATCAAAAAGAATAAAATACGTAGGAACAAACCTAACGAAGGAAGTGAAAGACCTGTACTCTGAAAACTACAAGACATTCCTAAGAGAAATTAAAGAGGACACTAACAAATGGAAATGCATCCCATGCTCTTGGCTAGGAAGAATAAATATTGTCAAAATGGCTATACTACCTAAAGCAATCTACAGATTCAATGCAATCCCTATCAGACAACAACAGCTTTCTTCAATGAACTGGAAAAATTATTCTAAAATTCATATGGAACCACAAAAGACCCCGAATAGCCAAATCAGTCCTGAGAAGGAGGAATAAAACAGGGGGAATTACACTCCCTGACTTCAAGCTCTACTACAAAGCCACAGTAATCAAGACAATTTGGTATTGGCACAAAAACAGACCCACAGACCAGGTGAGCAGAATAGAAAATCCAAACATTAACCCAAACATAAACAGTCAATTAATATTTGATAAAAGTGCCTTGGATATACAATGGGGAGATGACAGCCTCTTTAGCAGCTGGTGTTGGAAAAACTGGATAGCTACATGTAAGAGAATGAAACTGGACTACTGTCTAGCCCCATACACAAAGGTAAACTCAAGGTGGATCAAAGACTTGAATGTAAGTCATGACACCATAAAACTCTTAGAAAAAAACATAGGCAAAAATCTCTTGGACATAAACATGAGCAACTTCTTCATGAACATATCTCCCCGGCAAGGGAAACAAAAGCAAAAATGAACAAGTGGGACTATATCAAGCTGAAAAGCTTCTGTACAGCAAAGGACACCATCAGTAGAACAAAAGACATCCTACATTATGGGAGAATATCTTCATAAATAACGTATCTGATAAAGGGTTGACATCCAAAATATATAAAGAACTCACGCACCTTAACAAACAGAAAGCAAATAATCCAATTAAGAAATGGGCAGAGGACATGAATAGACACTTCTCTAAAGAAGAAATTCAGATGGCCAATAGGCACATGAAAAGATGTTCCACATCACTAATCATCAGAGAAATGCAGATTAAAACCACAGTGAGATATCACCTCACACCAGTGAGGATGGCCAACATCCAAAATACAAACAACAACAAATGTTGGCGAGGATGTGGAGAAAAGGGAACCCTCCTACACTGCTGGTGGGACTGCAAATTAGTTCAACCATTGTGGAAAGCAGTATGGAGGTTCCTCAAAAAACTCAAAATAGAAAGACCATTTGACCCAGGAATTCCACTCCTAGGAATTTACCCTAAGAATGCAGCAGCCCAATTTGAAAAGGACAGATGCACCCCCATGTTTATTGCAGCACTATTTACAATAGCCAAGAAATGGAAGCAACCTAAGTGTCCATCAGTAGATGAATGGATAAAAAAGAAGTGGTACATATACACAATGGAATATTATTCAGCCATAAGAAGAAAACAAATCCTACCATTTGCAACAACATGGATGGAGCTAGAGGCTATTATGCTCAGTGAAATAAGCCAAGCCGAAAAAGACAAGTATCAAATGATTTCACTCATATGTGGAGTATAAGAACAAAGAAAAAATACTGAAGGAACAAAACAGCAGCAGACTCACAGAACCCAAGAACGGACTAATAGTTACCAAAGGGAAAGGGACTGGGGAATATGGGCGGGAAGGGAGGGATAAGAGGGAAAAGGGGGCATTACGATTAGCAGATGTAATGTTGGGGGGGGGCACGGGGAGGGCAGTACAAATCAGAGAAGACAAGTAGTGATTCTATAGCATCTCACTACGCTGATGGACAGTGACTGTAATGGGGTTGGTGGGGGGACCTGATGAAGGGGTAGTTTAATAATCGTAATATTGCACATGTAGTTGTAAATTAATAATAATAAAATAAAGTATAGTAAAAATAAATAAATAAATAAATAAATAAATCTAATAGAATAAATTGTGTCCAGTTAGATTTTTCATTCCCTTTAAGCCTCTTCACTCAGGTTAACATAGCTTCATCCACCTACTCTACTTTAGAAACATTCTTTTTTTTTCATTTCTTATTTTGCTATTATTAATGTACAATAACATGAGCAACATTATGGTTACTAGACTCCCCCTATTATCAAGTACCCACCACATACCCCATTACAGTCACTGTCCATCAGTGTAGAAGGATGTTATAGAATCACTACTTGTCTTCTCTGTTATACTGCCTTCCCCATACCCCCCACTGCATCCCCACCCCCGCTACATTATGTGTGCTAATTGTAATAGCCCTTTTTCCCCCTTATACCTCCCTTCCCACCCATCCTCCCCAGTCCCTTTCCCTTTAGTAACTGTTAGTCCATTCCTGGGTTCTGTAAATCTGCTGCTGTTTTCTTCCTTCAGTTTTTTCTTTGTTCTTATACTCCACAGATGAGTGAAATCATTTGGTACTTGTCTTTCTCAGCCTGGCTTATTTTACTCAGCATAATACCCTCTAGCTCCATCCATGTTGTTGCAAATGGCAGGATTTGTTTTCTTCTTATGGCTGAATAATATTCCATTGTGTATATATACCACATCTTCTTTATCCACTCATCCACTGATGGATACTTAGGTTGTTTCCATTTCTTGGCTATTGTAAATAGTGCTTTTACAATATAGGGGTGCATATGTCTTTTTAAAACTGGGCTACTGCATTCTTGGGTCAATTCCTAGACCTGGAATTCCTTGGTCAAATGGTATTTCTATTTTGAGATTTTTCAGGAACGTCCATACTGCTTTCCACAATGGTTGAACTAATTTACATTCCCACCAGCAGTGTAGGAGGGTTCTGTTTTCTCCACATCCTTGCCAACGTTTGTTGTTGTTTGTCCTTTGGATGGCGGCCATCCTAAGTGGTGTGAGGTGATATCTCATTGTGGTTTTAATTTGCATTTCTCTGATGACTAGTGATGTGGAGCATCTTTTCATGTGCCTGTTGGCCATCTGAATTTCTTCTTTGGAGAAGTGTCTGTTTAGCTCCTCTGCCCATTTTTTAATTGGCTTATTTGATTTTTGTTTGTTGTGGTGCGTGTAGAAACATTCTTAAGATTCATAAGCACTGATGGTCTTGGGTAAATCAAATTGGGTATTGCCTTTTGTATATTCTTAATCCCAATAAATCTAAGATTTTAGACC
This sequence comes from Smutsia gigantea, assembly GCA_032199065.1. Lineage (NCBI taxonomy): Eukaryota > Metazoa > Chordata > Mammalia > Pholidota > Manidae > Smutsia > Smutsia gigantea. Next base: position 5,682 of record JAVSCE010021334.1, read on the forward strand.
AAAATTATGACCAAACAGTGGTACATGGCTTATACAGACATTGTTTAGGATGTGCTATGCCCTTGAAACCTCAAACACTCATTCTTTGGAGGAGCTAAAACCTTATCAAAATAAAAACTCTGGACAATGTGTAAAAGGCAACTCCTTGAGGACTCTGAGCTGAAAGTAGCAGGTAGGCCGTGGAGAAGACTGAGAAGTTGGAGAATGGCCTGTGTAGGATAATGGCTCCCTTTTTTCCTCCGTTTTATCTGATAGTATTGACCTAAAGAAAACTACACTTGTATGTAACTGTGCATCTCTATGGACAGCTATAACTCTCAGAGAAATCCCATCTTTCTAGCTAGGGGACTGGGAAAATAGGCCCTCAGAAATTAGAAAGAATGAGGGAAATATAAGAGAACAGAGAGCTGGAGATGGAGATCCCTTAATTCTGTGTATGAACAAACATAAATCCTAGATTAAACCCTGAGGTGTGCTTGCATGCAATACATCCCAGAGCCTCATCCTTTCATATTATACATGTCCGGGATACAATCTGAAATTACTCAACATACAAAGAACCAGAAAAGTTAGGCCAATTTTTAGGGGAAATGACAAGCAACAGATGCGAAGCCTGAGACAATCCATATCAGGGGCAAACTTTCTGGTAAACAGCCAGATAGGAGGAATATTTTAGGCTATGCAGGCCATATGGTGTCTGTCACAACTCAACTATGTCGTTATGGTACAAAAGCAATCATGGACAATATGTAAATGAATAAGCATGACAGTGCTCCAGTAAAACTGTATTTATGGAAACAAATTTGAATTTCATATCATCTGACATGTCATAAAATATTAGCCTTCTTTTGATTTTTCTCTGAACCATTTAACACTTTAATGTGAAAACAGTACTTTGCTCACAGGCCATACAAAAATAGGTAGCAGGTTCGATTTGGTTCACATACTTTAGCTTGCCAACTCCTGACCTCCATGTCGGAAATAAAAAAGACTCTAAAGCAGCATTAAATATTATAACAATATCACAGGAGGTAAAACTATTGAAATGAATGGAAAGATAGAAGTTTACAACTGAGAAATAAAAGTTATAAAAAATGATGGGGGGTAAAACAGAAAATATCATACCTGCAATCAATGTCAAGAAATTCATAAAATCCTCAAATCCTCCCCACAATGCTGTGCCCCACAATGCTCAGTGGTCACACCCTGCAAGATTGAAATATAGTCCATAATTCTAAGGGTGCTCGGGAGGATGTATCAGACCACTTCTGAAACACGATGTTTTACAGAAGCAGGCCTTCAGACCCATAACTGCTAGATGTTCAATTTGTTTTTTCATTCTTACGCATGCTGGGAAAGGGAATGGGAAATGTGTTATCAACTAGGAAATACCTGGAAAATAAAAACATTTTTCTTTGTCATTTTTAGTAGTTTCTGTTGCTGCTCTTGCTCTATCTTTGAAAGGTTTTATCACTAAAGTAATACATAGTTTATAAAACTTCCAACAACACAAAAGTATTTATGTTCATACATAGAGTATAAAATGGAAGGGAGTTATTCCTCATCTCCAACTTTAATCCTGAGAGATGAGTATTAACAGTTTGTGTAGCTATCCAAGCTCTTTACTATGAATATAAAACAAATACATGTATTCAAGGGTTTTTCTTTTAAATGAAAATGGGATCATATACAGATCCTATAATTTGTTTTTACCTAATGATGCATACATTTTCCATTTTAGAACATTCAGATGTACTCATTCTTTCTCATGGCTGCTTAGCATGAATGTACTATAATTACTGAATCAGTTTCCAATTGAAGATTATGATAGATTAAATTATGTATTTCAGTTCTTCACTCTCCTACAGTACATTCAGCACCCTTGCTGTGGCTTCATAGTGGTCGTGATATAACTTTCTTGACTTTGCACTTGGCCATGTTACTTGCTCAGGCCTTTGGGATGTTATTAGATGTGACACAGGCAGAGGCTGGAAATGTTCCTGTGCCGCTGGGCTTCCCCCTTGTTCTTTCACCATTCCCAGGAAGAATATAGCTCAAGGGGTCTGGACCCTTTCTGGCTGGGCCCCAGAAAGGGACACACGCAGCACAGCTTTCCCAGCCAACATGCAGACATTGTGAATGTGAGAATAAATGCTTGTTTTTTTAAATATGACATTGTGTTTGAGAATGGTTTTGTTGGGTGGTATTATGGTAATAGCAGACTTACAGAATGGTCATTTAGGTTGATTACAATTTTTTTGATATAAAAAATTTTATAATTGATATCTATCCCTTTACATGTACCTTGCAATTATCAGCTAGATAAATTCTTAGAAGCATCATCGCTAGGTCGAATCATAGTACTGTTGAAGCTAGCTAATGGTGATGGTGATAACTATTAATATTTGTTGAACATTTTCTACATTCCAGACCCTAAGTCTTTCATATATGTCAAGAATTGTAAAGAATCAGAGATTTTATCCTACCTGCAAGTGAGCAAGTTATCCTGCCAATTTCATGGATGCTGATGGAGACATGAGATTCCTGAATCAGAAACAAAGGACTTTGTTACTCGTGACAGAGCAAGCAGCCTGAGTACCAGCATGCTTGCGTTAGTTCTCCTTGCGCCCAAACGCCACAGGGGCATCCCAGAGGGGTCCAGACGGATGACTGCACATGCAGTGGGCTGTGGCACAGGAGGAGATCCCTGAGAGTGGGGAACCTCAGTCTTTTACAGTAGAGGGTATGCAAGCCTGCCCTTTGCTCCTGAGATAGGCAGACACTATCTCTATTTTCCCAAGCTGCTCCCTTTACAAATATTCTTGAAAAGATCGTCCAGAACAAAGGCAGTCCATACCTTTCCTCACAAGTCATAGAGAGATGGGAGAGACCTAGGGTCAGTTGTCTTATAGCATTATTAACTTATTTAATCCTCTCTACCTCAGAAATATGGAAACTAAAGCACAGAAAACCTAGTGACTTTCTCAGATCATACAGGAAAACAGTAGTAGAGTTAGGCATATTGGCTAATATTTCCAGGAAAAGGATTTCTTTTTAAGAAAAGTCTTTAATACTACAGTTATAGAATAAGGAATGAATGAACCAAATTCATTATCATATAAAGCAGTAGTTCTTTTGACTTCATTAAGCTGTTAAGTTTATATAAGAGAAGAAATTTTATCTTGGTAGCACTGTAGCCAGAGAGAGTGTTTTCCATGAACAATTATTTTAACAAACCAGAAAGCTTTCCAGAAAGGGAGTATATGCGTACAAAATAAAACCAGCCAAGCTGTCAATGGCTTCAAGAAACAATATGCACTTCAGAGCTAATGTTGAAGCCTGATTTTATTGTCAATATGTTTGATTGAATTTACTACCTTTGTGGGTACTCTGTACTGATAGTTATGGGCAAACAATGAAGAAAGCAGTGTGAATATGGATTTTCACATTTGTTGAGAGCCAGAAGAGAAACAATTCTACTTGTAATATAATCTTATTAAATGATATTTTATGAACATTTAGCCTTTTACTATCTGATAATCATTTCATCAAGATATACAAATAATACTTTGAGCTCAATTTGAGCATTTTTAGTGGAATACATATGTTTATATTCTGTAGGGGGTTACCACTGTTTTAACAATAAGGTACCATCTGTGTCCAAATGCAGTGAAGAAAGATCTACAAAGAACTTCAGCAATAGAGGAACTGATCCTCAGAAATAAGATTTCTAAATTGGTTCTTTAGAATTCAATGTCTGGGTGAAACGTTACTCTGATTTTCACCCACCTGAAATTTCCTGCATCTGAGATGAGACACATTTCTGTTGTAATATTGACCCATAGCTTATCTCAGAGCCTTGTGTTTTGAAGAGCTAGATTAACCTTCATTGACTATAACCAGGAGCATTCCTATCCTTCTCAGGACTACTTATCTGAAGTCATTACTTACGTTTAACTCACCAAATCTGTACTTTAAGATATGTATGTATGTGCATGTTTAATGTATTTTTAAGGGACATAATTATTCCACAAAACAAGGAATAATGTTATAACTCTTTTTCATTATACTATCAAAACAATTCTATTCATTTGACTTATTGACTCATGGAATTCAAGGACATGCTCAATACCTAATAATGCAGCTAGGTGTCAGAAACGATTGAACCAAGGTCCTGAATGCAGTTATGATAACATTTCACCCTGACACTCAATTCTAAAAACCACTTTATAAATATTATTTCTCATCCCTTTCCCATTATTGTGTTGGTTCTCTTGGTCAAAAATCATATGGAAGAGACTTTTTGTGGTGGGGACATACACACACAACCATATATGAAAATGGAAAGCATCATAGTCACCATTCAAATGTGGCACAGGTTTTCAGGAAAAGAAACAGAGCTGGAGAGACCCTTAGTGATGTCTTCTGCAAGACTTCAATGATGTTCTTTTCATTCCTCTTGACCCCCTACAGCAATTGTCAGTTTACCCTTCCTCCATATGTGTCTCAAATGAATTAGAAAATAGGAAAAGAAGAAATAAATAATAAAAACAAAATAACTAAGTCTATGGTGATGATATTTATGTTACCAAACATGCAAGGTAGGAATACAGAGCAAGAGAGTCATTCAGTTCTGATACACATGTTGCAGACTTTTAAAATTAAGTGTATAATGATTATCCTACCTTTCCAATAAAATTCAGGTAATCACACACACACACAAAAAGAACAGAAATAGACTCATAAATACAGAGAACAGATTGGTGGTTGCCAGAGGGAAGGGAAGCAGGGCAATCGGTGAAACAGGTGAAGGGAATTAAGAGGTTCAAACTTCCAGTTATGAGATAGGTCACAGGGATGAAAAGTACAGCACAGGGAATATAGTCAATAATAATGTGATAACTTTGTATGGTGGCAGATGGTAACTACACTTATTGTTGTGAGCATTTCATAATGTATATAAATGTCAAATTGCTATGTTGTACACCTTAACTAACATAATATTGTATGTCAACTACATTTCAATAAAAAAAAACTCAGGAAATCACCAATGCTAACTGATTGATTCATTCATTTATTCAACAGCATACACTGAAATATTACTAAATGTCAGGAATTAGGCCCCAAGTATTTGAAGAGGCACATTTATCTTATTTTTTTAACAGTTATATGTTCAAATAATTTAAAATAAAAATATTACTAAAAGGAATACACTGTAAAGTTTTATTCCCACAGAGGTTCTCTTCTACCTTTCTCCCCATCCCACATCCCACATATCCTATAAGCAGGGTGACCATACAGTCTGGTGTTCCTGGAATATATCCAGTTTGTGTCTTTTGTCTTGGCTTAATTATTAATAGTACCCCCTTTTACTCTCAAAAGTGTTCTGGTTTCAATAATAAACATGAGAGAAAAAAGACAATAAATTTGAGAACAGAAAAACAGTAGATGAAATCAATGAAACCAAAAACTAGTTCATTGAAAAAAAAAAATCAATATAATTGATAAACCTCTAGCCAGACTGACCAAGAAAAAAATAAAGACAAAAATTACTAGTATTCAGAATGGAAGAGGGACCACCATGACTGATCACCACAGAGATTAAAAGACAATAAGCGAAAACCACAAATAACTCTAGGCCCATAAATTGACAACCTAAATAAAATTACTTGGACCTAAGGAAAAAAACCTAGGACCAATTAGTAAAACACAAACTAAACTTTTTTAAAAAAGCAAACCCCAAAAACCAAAAAACCCAATATTCCAATGCTATTAAAAAAGTTGAGTTTGTAGTTTAAAACCTTTCAACAAAGAAAACTCCAGGCCCAGATGTTTCAGTGGCAAATTCTAAAAAAAAAATCTAATACCAGCTCTACACAATGTGTTTCAGAAAAAAATAAAAAGAGGGAACAGTAACCATGTATTTCATGAGGCTAGGATTATCCTAATATCATAGCTAAATATATTACAATAAAAGAAAAATAAAGATCAATATCCCCTCACAAACATAAACATGAAAATCCTCAACAAACTATTAGCAAATCAAATCTAAGAATATAAAAAAGGATAATACACAATGACCCAATAGGGTTTATCCTAGGAATGCAAGGTTAGTTCAACTTTTGAAAAATCAATGTTATTTACCAGATTACTAGACTAAAAGAGAAATATATGATTATCTCTATAGCATTTAACAAAATGGTTATAAAGACTTTCAACAAACTAGGAATGGAAGGAAACTTCCTTAATCTGATAAAGGACAATTAAAAAACATTGCAACTAATATCAAGCTTAATGAGACCATCACAAGGATATCCTTCTTTCACCCCTCCTATTCAACTTCACAATGAAAGCCCTAGCCAGTGCAAGAAGGTGAGAAAAACTGAGTCATTCAGATTTTAAAGGCAAAAAATAGTCTATATGCAGATGACATGATTGTTTCCATAGAAAATCCTTAGAGAATATGCCAAAAAAGTTCCTAAACCTAATAAGTGAGTTTAGCAAGGTTATAGGATAAGAAATCAAAATACAAAACTCAATTATATTTTATATACTAACAATGAACACTCTGTTTTGAAATTTTTTTAAACTACACTGTTTACAATGGCAACCCCCAAAATGAAAACATACATATAAATCTAACAGACTATGTATAGGAGCTATATGATGCAAAACACAAAATACTGATTAAAGAAATCAAAGAAGACCTAAATAAGTGGAGAAAGGTATGTTCATGGATTGATAGACTCAATAATGTTAATAGTAAATTCTCCCAATTTGATATATAGATTGAGCATATTCCCAATCAAAATCTTGGCAGCATTTTTTGTAGGTATCAAGAAATTGATTTTAAATTTCCTAGGGAAGGGCAAAGGAGCTAAAATAGCCATATAATTTTGAAAAAGAACAAGTTGGAGGACTGTTCAAATAATTCTGTCACTAATTTCAATAATGACTATAAACTACACTAACCATAGATCAATGAACCAGAATTGAGAGCCCATAAATAGTTACACAAATACACTCAAATGATTGGTTGACAAAGGTGCAAAGGCAATTCAGTGGAGAAAGGTTGGATAATCATTCCAACAATAGTGCTAGAATAATTGAATGTCCTTAAGGGAAAAAAAGAAGAAGAAACTCCACAATGGATACCTAATGCTTTATTTAAAAAAATTAACTTTAAATGGATCATAGACCTAATAGTAAAGCATAAAAAATAAAACTTCTAGAAGAAAGCATAAGAAAAAAAATCTGCATGACATACGGTTAAATAGAGAGTTTTTAGGTATGTCCATAAAAGAAAAAAACTGGTAAGTTGGACTCTATCAAAATGAAAACTTTTGCTCTGCAAAAGGGTACTCAGAGAATGAAAAGACAAGCTACACACTAGGAGAAAATGTGGCCAACTCACATTTTGATACAGGACTTGTATCTTAAAATATTCATGAGAAAGAAAACCAACCACCAATTTAGAAAAAGATATGAACAGATACCTTATTTAAAAGATACATATATATCAAGTGAGCATATGAAAATATGTTCAACAACATTAGTTACTTGAGAAGATGTAAATTACACAAGATAACACTATGCACTTTTCAGAATGGCTTTAAAAAATACAGACAACATCAAGTATGAACAAGGATAAGGAGCAACTAGGGATGTCATGCATTGTTGATGGATACGCAAGATGGCAAAGCCACTGTGGAAACCAATTTGACAGTTTCTTATAAATGTAAACATATACCTAAATATAATAAAGCAATCCCACTCTTAAGTATTTATCCAAGAGAAAGAAAACATTTAGTTTCATATAAAAACCCTTATGCAAATGTCTAGAGCAGTTTTATTAATAATTGCCCAAACCAGAAACAATCCAGATGTCCTTCAACCAGTGAATAAATAAGCAAACTGTGATATATCCATATAGTGGGATGCTAGTCAGCTACAAAAATGAATTATTGATTCATGCAACATGGATAAATCTTAAGTACATTTGCTAAATGAAGAGGTTAGATCCAAAATGGTGTGGCTCCATTAATACGACTTTTTGAAAATGCAAAATTATCAGTATGGAAAACATATCAGTGGTTCCCAGTGGCTGGGAGGTAAGAGAAGGGAGTAACTATGAAAGAGAGGCATCATGGGAATTTTGAGGGTGAGGAAACTTCTGTATACAATGGTAGTGGAAGATAAGGCCCTAATAATTTCCCAAAACCTATAAAAATGTGCACCCCAAGAAGTAAATTTTACCATATGTAAATTAAATCAACCAGGATGTGAGCAGAACACAAGACAGAATGCAGACTGGGGCACATAAATCTAAACTGTATTACAAATAAGCCAAGTAACTACACTGAAGCAGGCAGAGAAGAAAGAAGTCGACCTATGTCACTTTAGAAAGCAGTATTTTGACTAGGTACTGTACGGCTAAACACAAAAAGAGCTGTGCCCAAGTAATATGCTCTGGTTTTTAATTAGTTTCTCATCAGGTATGGGTTAGTAATTTTCAGAACTACTTTGAATGTATACTAGGGTTGCACAAATAAGTAGGTATCTTGCAAATAATGAAAACAAAGTTTCCTACAGTCATAGAAAGAAGTTAAAAGTAAGGAAAGGGCAAAGGTTAGAGTGAGCTGCAGTGCTAGATTTGAGTATTAGTATGATCCTATGTTTCGTTTGTTTATGTACACATATATTTATATAGATGTAAACAATATATGCAGATGGATTACAGAAATATGTATGTAGACTTCTGGGTTAGTATGTATATAGTATTTCTGTCTCTATCTTCTGAAAGGAAATAGCTACAGTGATACCCAAGAATTCAGATTTTAAATATCGTTTTTCAATAAAAAGGAACAGGGTTTCCCGGAGAAGTGATTGAATCTAGAGCTGGGCAAGGAAAATACAAGATGAGCCTGGAAATCTTGCAGTGAAAAAATGTAAGGAAGTACTTTAAAAAAAAAAAGGATGGAACACAGCAACTCCTTAATGGTCTCTGAATTGCCAAAGCTGGAACAGTTTGAGCAATAAAATGATACTGTTTAATTATAAACCAAAGAATAAAATAAATATTCATAAGCCCATGCTGATAGAAAAAACTAGAGGATAGGATAAGTAGGTGGGAGAGAACACATAACTCCTCTCTACAAAAGAATTCCAATGAGGAAAATAGGAAGTCACCATTAGTACACCATATTAATAACTATTGTTGGTAAGATAAACCAGCTAAAATTAGTGGTTGAAAGGTTAAGGAAAAACAGGTATTTGCATAGCCTCAAAGTATCTTTCCCCAAATACTTATTAGTTACAGAGAGGAACTTAGTAAGATTATAAGACACACACATCATGTACTCCCAGATATCATGTACCAAGAAGTGCACAACGTCACGTTCATGGCATTATTACCAAAATGTATAACCTTGAGGGACATTTTACAAAATACTGACCAGGAGTCTTCAAAAATCCCAAGGTCACAAGAGACGAAGACTGAAGGGCACAGGACAAGTAAACCCATCATAGGATCCTGGATTGCATCCTGGAACAGAAAAAGGACATTAGTGGACAAAAGGGATGAAATCCAAATGAAATTTGTCACTTAGTTAATTGAATTGTACCAGTATCAGTTTCTTAGTTTTTATCACTGTACCATGATTATGTAAGATGTTAACATTAGTGGTAACTGGATGAAGGGTATACAGGAATTCTGTGCTGTTTTTGCAACTTTCCTATAAATCTAAAATTACCTCATAATACAAAGTTTGTAAAAATTAGGATGAAAAATTATATGGTCACCCTACTTACAGAAGTAATACAAGGTTTTAATTTTATTGGTTTCTTATGTGTTCTCCTAGTGCTTATTTATACAAATACAGAATTCTTATCCCCCCTGTTTTGCTTTTTTCATTTAAAATATATTCTGGAAACATTATGTAAGTACCTAGTGATTCGCTCATTTCCTTTTTTAATTTTTTATAATGAAAAAATTTAAAGACATACAGAAAATCGGTAAGAATAGCATAAACACCCACATACTACCACCTGTATTTCCTTATTTCCTGTTATAAATGTATGGTATTCCATCGTGTGGAGTGAACTCACATGTATGTCGCATCTCACAGTTAACTGCTGAGATTTCTGTCCTGCCCCACTGTTATCAGAACAAAGTGGAGAATGGCGGGGAGATAGAATCAAATTGAAAAGCAAGGGCTTTGAAGCCAGACAGGGCCAAGTCCAAATAACCATTCTGTCACTTACTGGCTTTATGACACTTGGCAATTTCCCTAAGTTCCCTAAGTCTCTGTTGTCTCATCAGTTAAGTGGGACTACAATTATTACATCTCAAGGTCACAGCCAGGATCATGTGAGGTGATACATATATAAAACACCCAGGTCAATAGATGATACATATTGTTGTTATTATTCAATCAGAAAATTTCAAAAAATATCAAGCAACTGAGCTATGGGACACTCATGTTTCTTCCTTTTGCTGATTATGGTGTGTCATCCTACTGAGACCAAAAAATACTCTAATCTTAGGAAATGTAAAATATAGCTACAGCAACATCGCCATAACATTGATCTTACTAAGTTTGGTCAATAGAACAACATGAAAATCTATTTAACCGCAAAATTTAGTTGGTGAAGCTAAGTGACAGAATACTACTAAGAAGTACTTTTACCCTAGACCAATCAAATAACAGATTTATCTTTGCAGCTTGGGGCTGACTGACCAGTTCACTGAAGTCAGAACCTCCAAATTATAATCTCTATATTCAGAGCCAATACTTCAAAAAGGTCTGGGCTGCCCTCATTAGGTGAGGAACTGGTTTGTGAATCTGCCATTCTCTTTCCTCCATAGTATCAACAAGGTATGAAAACTTTGATTTTTTTGTGTTTGTATTTCTTTATCCTCAGAATACATTTCCAACTCCAAGGGGAAGTGGTTGCAGGTAACATTGCTGTCATTTGTATAACTGCAATGTCATATCATTGCCAGCTCTGGCAGAAAGCAGATGCCTTTTCCCAGCCTACAAATAGAATACCTATATAAATAGCTAAGAAAGTGAGACATAGCCTCTGTCAGTAGAAACATACAAAATCTATTCTTTAATTAACTCACATAAAAAAGACTTGTGGCAGGCATTGGTGTTGAAAATAAGAACAAAATTCCTGTTCTCAAGTAGTTTTACCATCTACTTGGGGGCAAGGGGAGGTGGGGGGCAGTGGTGGGATAGACACATCGATAAGTATAATGCAGTGCAAGTAAGTACTTTGGGAGGGAATGGAATGGCTTCACAGAAGAGGTTAAATTTCTGTTTGGTTCCAGACTGACAAGAGGAAGGCCACACCTGGCAGAGGATTCAGAACCTACAGGCACAAAGACATGTCAGTAGACTTGAATTCAAGGTTCCCATGAGGCTAGCAGGTTAGGCTGAAGGCACTGGCAGTTTGGGTTTCATCCTGTTCAATGGAAAACTACTCATTCAAAGGAGAACTATTTAATGTTTTTAAGGATAAAGGGACTGAGATAATTAGATTTACTTTTTAAATAAATCATTTTAGTAACTATATGATGAAGGCATTGGGAAGGGTGACTGGAAAACCAGTTAGAAGGCTATTATACATCTGTAGGGAAAGAGGATGTGGTCCTCATAGAATCTCTAGGATTTCCATGACTAAAAAGACCTTCTTTTATGAATGGGGTCAACAAATTTGAAAACCATTTATCAACTGAAAGTCAAGAGGAAAATCAGAAACAAATCAATGTTTAGCCACTTGAAAGAATAAAAACAGATTGACTTCCGGGAAGATGGCGGTGTGAGCAGGACAGCGGAAATCTCCTCCCAAAACCATATGTATTTATGAAAACACAACAAATACAACTATTCCTAAAAAAGATACCAGAAGATAAAGGAAAGCACACAGCCTGCATCTACACCTGAGAGGACTCGGCACCTCGTGAGGCGGGTAAGATATGGAGCTGCGAACCAGCAGGACCCGAGCACTCACCAAGCCCCGTGCACCAGCGGGAGGAGAGGATTCAGAGCTGGGAGGGAGTGGAAGGGCAGGTCTGCAAAATAAACAGCCCTGGTGATCTGCACCAGGAGCGCTGGCACATATTGCACGGTGTATCGGAGATTAGAGAAGCAGAGGGTGCAGGATCTGGGCTTGGGAATGCACCCGGGTCCTCACAGCCAGCTCCTGGGACAAAAGAAAAGCGCGTGCTTTTTTTTACCGGTCTTAAAGAGACAAGGGCCCAGGATCATCCCAGCACACTCGGCCCAGCAGGATGGGAGTCCTAGAGAATTTCGGACTCCTTGGCAGGTGACTGGAAAAAGTAGCCACACTCAGACATGCCACAGAGATTAACAGCCTCCCATTCAATCCTGCGCCGGCCAGAGCAACAAAGGGCCCTTTGGAGCAGCGTGGCCACAGTTGCGGAATAGTGGAGCAACAGTGCCACCTACAGCATCCCCATAGAATATACTCCCGGTGGGCGTATTTTTTTTTGTTGTTTCTTATCTTCTCGTTCTTTTTTCTTTCTTTTCTTTCTTTTTTTTTCGTTTTTCCTTTTTTCTTTTTTTTTTCTTTTAAAGTCTTAAAGAACCCAGCTGCCATACATGGCGCCTACCAATGACCACTTCTATCACCATGAAAAGACAGAGGAATATGGTACAAACAAAACTTACCCAGACCCAGACAACACCAGAGAGGGAGCCTGAAGTGATGGAAATGCACAACGTTCCTGAAACAGATTACAGAACAAAAGTCATAACCATACCGATGGATCTAAAGAGAAACATGCAAGAGCTGAGGGAGGAAGAGAGGGAAGTAAGGCAAGACAATGCAGAAATGAGACAAGAGAACGATGGGGCTTAGCATCAGACTGGACGAGAGGCAACAGACTGTTAATGGAATAGAAATCAGAGAACAGGAACACAGAGAAGCTGAGACAGAGAGAGATAAAAGGATCTCTAGGAATGAAAGAATATTAAGAGAACAGTGTGACCAATCCAAACGGAACAATATTTGCATTATAGGAGTACCAGAGGAAGAAGAGAGAGAAAAAGGGATAGAAAGCGTCTTTGAAGAAATAATTGCTGAAAACTTCCCCATACTGGGGAAGGAAATAGTCTCACAGTCCACAGAAGCCCACAGATCTCCCAACACAAGGGACCCAAGGAAGACAACACCAAGACACTTAATAATTAAAATGGCAAAGATCAAAGATAAGGATAGAGTATAAAAGGCAGTTAGAGAGAGAGAAAAGATCACCTACAAAGGAAAACCCATCAGACTATCATCAGACTTCTCAACAGAAACTTTACAGGCCAGAAGACAATGGCATGATATATTTAACGTAATGAAACAGAAGGGCCTTGAACCAAGAATATTGTATCCAGCACAATTATCATTTAAATATGACGGAGGGATTAAACAATTCCCAGACAAGCGAAAGTTGAGAGAGTTTGCCTCTCATAAACCACCACTACAGGATATCTTAAACGGACTGCTCTAAAGGAAAGCACCCCTAAGGCTAAAAAGATGTCACCAGAGAAAATAAAACCATAGCAAAGAAAGCAGACCATCCAAATTCTAACTAAAGGCAAAGAATAAAACACCTAGTATATAAAGAATGGAGGAAGAAGAATAAGAAGGGAGAGAAATAAAGAAACATCAGACTGTTTTTAAGATAACTTAACAAGAAAGTTAAGCTGGATTGTTAGATAGTAAAGAAGCAACCCTTGAACCTTTGGTAACCACGAATCTAAAGCCAGCAATGGCAATAAGTACATATCTATCGATAATCACCCTAAATGTAAATGGACTGAATCCACCAATCAAAAGATACAGAGTAATAGAATGGATAAAAAAGCAAGACCCATCCATATGCAGCTTACAAGAAACTCACCTCAAACCCAAAGATATACACAGACTAAAAGTGAAGGGATGGAAAAAGATATTTCATGCAAAAAACAAGGAGAAAAAAGCAGGTGTTGCACTACTTGTATAAAACAAAACAGACTTCAAAACAAAGAAAGTAGCAAGAGATAAAGAAGGACATTACATAATGATGAAGAGGTCAGTCCAACAAGAAGATATAACCATTATAAATATATATGCACCCAACACAGGAGCGCCAGCACATGTGAAACAAATACTAACAGAATTAAAGGAGTAAATAGAAAGCAATGCATTCATTTCAGGAGACTTCAACACACCACTCACTCCAAAGGACAGATTATCCAGACAGAAAATAAGTAAATACACAGAGGCACTGAACAACACACTAGAACAGATGGACCTAAAAGACATCTACAGAACTCTGCACCCAAAAGCAGGAGGATACACATTTTTCTCAAGTGCACATGGAACATTTTCCAGAATAGACCACATACTAGGCAACAAAAAGAACCTCAATATATTCAGAAATTCTGAAATCCTACCAAACAACTTCTCAGACCACAAAGGTATAAAACTAGAAATAAATTTTAGAAAGAAATCAAAAAGGCTCACAAATACATGGAGACTTAACAACATTCTCCTAATTAATCAATGGGTTAATGACCAAATCAAAACTGAAATCAAAGAATATATGGAGACTAATGACAACAACAACACAAAGCCACAACTTCTGTGGGACGCAGCAAAGGCAGTTCTAAGAGGAAAGTATAAGGCAATCCAAGCCTATTTACAGAAGGAAGAACATTCCCAAATGAACACTCTAAAGACACAATTACTGAATCTGGAAAAAGAACAAATGAGGCCCAAAGTCACCACAAGGAGGGACATAAGAGAAGAAATAAATAAAATTGAGAAGAATTAAACAATAGAAAAAAAAATCAATGAAACCAAGAGCTGGTTCTTTGAAAAAATAAACAAAATAGATAAACCCCTAGCCAGACTCATTAGGATAAAAAGAGAGTCCACACACATAAAGAGAAACTACACACATAAACAGAATCAGAAATGAGAAAGGAAAAATAACGACGGACCCCACAGAAATACAAAGAATTATAAGAGAATATTATGAGAATCTATATGCTAACAAGCTGGAAAACCTAGAAGAAATAGACAACTTCTTAGAAAAGTACAACCTTCCAAGACTGACCAAGCAAGAAACAGAAAAACTAAACAGACCAAAAAACAGCAATGAAATTGAAGTGGTAATCAAAAAACTACCCAAGAACAAAACCCCCGGACCTGATGGATTCACCTCTGAATTCTACCAGACATATAGAGAAGAAAAAACACCCATTCTCCTTCAAGTTTTTCAAAAAAAAGAAGAGGAGGGACTACTTCCAAACTCATTCTATGGAGCCAGCATCACTCTAATACCAAAATCGGGCAAAGACCTCACCAAAAAAGAAAATTACAGACCAATATCCCTGATGACAGTAGATGGAAAAATACTCAACAAAATATTAGCAAACCGAATTCAAAAATACATCAAGAGGATCATACACCATGATCAAGTGGGATTCATCCCAGGGATGCAAGGATGGTACAACATTCAAAAATCCATCAACATCAACTACCACATCAACAAAAAGAAGAACAAAAACCACATGATCATCTCCATAGATACTGAAAAAGCATTTGACAAAATTCAGCATCCATTCATGATTAAAACTCTCAACAAAATGGGTATAGATGGCAAGTACCTCAACATCATAAAGGCCATATATGACAAACCTACAGCTAACTTCATGCTTAACAGCGAGAAGCTGAAAGCTTTTCATCTAAGATCGGGAATAAGACAGGGATGCCCACTGTCTCCACTGTTATTCAACATAGTACTGGAGGTCCTAGCCACAGCAATCAGACAAAACAAAGACATACAAGGCATCCAGATTGGTAAAGAAGAAGTCAAATTGTCACTATTTGCAGATGACATGATATTGTACATAAAAAACCCTAGAGACCCCACTCCAAAACTACTCGAACTAATATCTGAATTCAGCAAAGTTGCAGGATACAAAATTAACACACAGAAATCTGTTGCTTTCCTATACACTAACGATGAACTAACAGAAGAGAAATCAGAAAAACAATTCCATTCACAAGTGCATCAAAAAGAATAAAATACCTAGGAATAAACATAACGAAGTGAAAGACCTATACTCTGAAAACCACAAGACACTCCTAAGAGAAGTTAAAGAGGACACTACCAAATGGAAATGCATCCCATGCTCTTGGCTAGGAAGAATAAATATTGTCAAAATGGCTATACTACCAAAAGCAATCTACAGATTCAACGCTATCCGTATCAAACTACCAACAGCTTTCTTCAATGAACTGGAACAAATAATTCTAAAATTCATATGGAACCACAAAAGACCCCGAATAGCCGAAGCAATCCTGAGAAGAAGGAATAAAACAGGGGGAATTACGCTCCCTGACTTCAAGCTCTACTACAAAGCCACAGTAATCAAGACAATTTGGTATTGGCACAAAAACAGACCCACAGACCAGGTGAACAGAATAGAAAATCCAAACATTAACCCAAACATATACAGTCAATTAATATTTGATAAAGGATCCTTGGATATACAATGGGGAGATGACAGCCTCTTCAGCAGCTGGTGTTGGAAAAACTGGATAGCTACATGTAAGAGAATGAAACTGGACTACTGTCTAGTCCCATACACAAAGGTAAACTCAAGGTGGATCAAAGACCTGAATGTAAGTCATGAAACCATAAAACTCTTAGAAAAAAACATAGGCAAAAATCTCTTGGACATAAACATGAGCAACTTCTTCATGAACATATCTCCCCGGGCAAGGGAAACAAAAGCAAAAATGTACAAGTGGGACTATATCAAGCTGAAAAGCTTCTGTACAGCAAAGGACACCATCAGTAGAACAAAAAGACATCCTACAGTATGGGAGAATATATTCATAAATGACGTATCTGATAAGGGGTTGACATCCAAAATATATAAAGAACTCATGCACCTTAACAAACAAAAAAGCAAATAATCCAATTAAGAAATGGGCAGAGGACATGAATAGACACTTCTCTAAAGAAGAAATTCAGATGGCCAACAGGCACATGAAAAGATGCTCCACATCGCTAATCATCAGAGAAATGCAGATTAAAACCACAACGAGATATCACCTCACACCAGTGAGGATGGCCAACATCCAAAACAGAAACAAGAACAAATGTTGGTGAGGATGTGGAGAAAAGGGAACCCTCCTACACTGCTGGTGGGAATGCAAATTAGTTCACCCATTGTGGAAAGCAGTATGGATGTTCCTCAAAAAACTCAAAGTAGAAATACTATTTGACCCAGGAATTCCACTCCTAGGAATTTACCCTAAGAATGCCACAGCCCAATTTGAAAAAGACATATGCACCCCTATGTTTATTGCAGCACTATTTACAATAGCCAAGAAATGGAAGCAACGTAAGTGTCCATCAGTAGATGAATGGATAAAGAAGAGGTGGTACATATACACAATGGAATATTATTCAGCCATAAGAAGAAAACAAATCCTACCATTTGCAACAACATGGATGGGGCTAGAGGGTGTTATGGTCAGTGAAATAAGCCAAGCTGAAAAAGACAAATATCAAATGATTTCACTCATATGTGGAGTATAAGAACAAAGAAAAGATACTGAAGGAACAAAACAGAAGCAGACTCACAGAACCCAAGAATGGACTAATAGTTACCAAAGGGAAAGGGACTGGGGATAAAGGGGTATTACGATTTGTAGATGTAATGTTGGGGGGGGCATGGGGAGGGCTGTACAACTCAGAGAAGACAAGTAGTGATTCTATAGCATCTCACTACGCTGAGACAGTGACTCTAATGGGGTTGGTGGGGTGGACCTGATGAAGGGGTAGTTTAATAACCATAAGATTGCACATGTAATTGCAGATTAATGATACCAAAATAAATTATTTAAAAAATTATATTGTCAGAGCTATAAGCCTACAAATCCCAACACATAGAGGTAGCGGAACATGTTCATAATGTACCTTCTATTTCACAGTTACAAGTGTCATTTTTAAAATAAGATAATGTTTTTGGATCTGGCATAAGTAGATTCCTTTTCTCCTTTTGTTTTTCAAAGGCAGGCATAAATGCATTAATCCACAACCTTCAGACTCTAGAGGAAAAGAATAAGCACCTGGCAGATCAAATAGCTTCCCTAGAACTTCAGCAAGTCACTTCTGATTACCATGGGGTGGGTATAAAAAGGTCAGTCTAAATTAAGAATTAATGACTGAGTTAAAAAAAATCAGACATCAGGAGATGGGTTTTCTTCCTTTGTTTGAGTCTTAATACTTATCATTCAGTTGAATAATTCAGGCTAAATGCGGCATAGAATCCTAGAGTATTCAAACAATAAAGGATTAAAAAACAAGAATTTAAGGCAGCTATTCAACATACACCTACACAGATGCTCTGCACTGCTGAACACAGTAACCAAATATTTCTAATGTTTTAAAATATTTCCTCTTCCATTAACAATGAGAAAGAAACTTGTATTTCCCCCCCACCCCCACCCCTCCTTGTCTGACAGGTCCCTCTATTAGGCAATCAGTAATAAGTCTGATTTCTAAAATCTATTTGACAAGGTCAATGCATTGCAAATGGTAGAGTTCTTAAAACACCTCCAAATGAAGAGTATTTAAAGAGATGATTGTTCTGTTAAGCAGCTAATAAGTTTCCTGTATGCTTTTGAATGCTTGAAAAAGAATTATTGCTTCTATAATATTCAAATCATCTTTGAAAATTCCCTACAAGTCCCTAATGTGAATCTGCCTTAATCTGAGCTAAATACTTTCAAACTTAATTATAAGCAGCTCATTACTTCAACTACGAAAAATTACAGAGGGTAAATCTTAAACGCTCTTACATTTTCATAGCTTTAGAACCAGACTGCCTAGGTTTCAGTTTTGGCTGTGATGTTGGGTGTGATCCTTAACCTCTCTGAGCCTCAGTGTCTTTTTCAGTTAAAGTGGGGATAGTAAAACTATTATCAGGAGGTTGTTTGAGGATTAAGTAAACTAAGAAATGTAAAGAACATAGCAGGTAGCTAAGATAGTTATTGAACTCTTAGTATCTGACTGTCCCGGAAGAAAAGCCTTTCAGTTCCTATTGGAGCAACAAGGTACATTAGCCGTAGTTCCTAGTAATTATCTCAGACAGCCCTCCCTCCTGCAAGATTAAAGATTTACCCATGTCCTTTGCTTAGTGGCCAGGCCCTAGCTGGGCCTGTCCACCCATCTGGTTTTGGTCCCTCTAGAAGACTACATCTCAGCATGCCTGATCCTTTCATGCCTCCACTACCAGGGAGCAGGTTTGTGGCCTTACCCCACTTATGACCTTGAGAGATATGGCCAGTGATCTGTTTGATACTGATTCCTGCCTGCTCACCAAACCTCTTGATTATGGTCTCTCAGTGATTAGCCCCACCTGAATTCCAGCTTGCAGTTCTATGTCACCCCATGTAATCTTCTCTGGCCAAGGCCACCTATTAGTGCTCCAGTTGGCTGTAAGAGTCTTGAGGAATGAGATCAAGATCTCAGGGATTATTTTTTTAACTTAGCAATATCATTAAATCTATTGCCATTCCATGCTTGCTGCGTAATTTTGTTCTTTGAGATTTAACACTTGAAATTCTCATTAAGAGCTACCTTCTAGAATAATTTCTTAATGATTTTTGGAGATATACATGTGAGTGTGTATATCAAGCCTGGAATGTCTACAATGGCCTAATTCTTCTAGCCAAGGCACCAGCAAGGAGAAACAATGCTTCAGACCGGTGTACCCTCTTGTAGAACATATGCTATCATGAAAATATTTTGAAGAGAGAAAAAAATGAATTCCATGTTATTATATAATAATTTAGTTTGGAATGCATTCTTGTTTTTATTTGGAAAATACAGTACTTGAGGTAAAGTGCACTGATGACTGAAGAATAGCTGAAACTATGTCTTAAATAGTAGGAATACTCTTATGTAGATTAATATCCCTAAATTTATAGCTTTATCATTTTCAACCTGCCTAAGTTGAACATAAAACAAAAGTCTAAATTCTTTGGCTTTAAATAAGTAAAAGACCCCCATTCTATTATTCACAGATTAAGCAAATGTAAACCAGAAATAGTGATTATGTCAATATAGGATATTTACCAACATTAATAAGACTTTGAACTCAAGCTTTACGCAAATGATCCGTAATGCCACTAGTTGGCCTGTGTGATTAAGAATGTGTGTTCTCACATTTGCTTTTGTATTATCCCCACAATTGATTTGTGAAGGTGACTCTGATATATGCAAATATCAATATTTCCTGTTATTAAGATGTAACACTGAAATTGATTATGGAAAGTAAAAAAACAATCAATCAGTAATACTGTTCCGAAATGCCAATAAAAACAAAATGTAATCAAAAGAAAACTCTTTTATACACATTTCTTCTGACAAAGACTGAGGAAAAAGACATATAAAAAAAACTAATATTATCAAAGGCTGTGTGAATGAGAAAATTCATGAAGTATAGAGCCTTCAGTATTATTTGTCTCAGAAAACACTGTGTTGAGTGCTTCCTCAAATAATGCCAGAGTTTCCAGTAAACTTTTTTTTCCCACTTCCTTTTACTATAGAATGTCTCCCACTGTCTGAGTACTTGTAATAATTAGCAGCTCCCTTTTTCATGAAGAACCATATAATCTTCAAACTGCATATCTGTAACCACTGATACAACCACCTCATATCTGGGTTGGATTGTAACTATAAAAGAATAATAGATATAACAGAAATAGAATCAATAACCAAAGAATAACACACTCTGGCACTTGTAAAGCACTCAGACCTTCATTCGCAGCCCCCCTACATATTGCACATCAGCTCTGTGAGCAGCTGTCCAGAGAAAAACTAAGAGGCAGCAGGAGCAAGGAAATGAATCCTGATTTCATTGCTATAGAAAGCTAAGGGCATAAGCACTTGTTTAAAAAGGAAAATGGCTATTCCATTTTATGCCTAAAGATACTGATAACCTGTGTTTGCCTTATCGGCTTGTCCGACAACGGGTAGAAAAGGTCTTCGGAAAAATTACTGAAAGTAAAAGTAAACTGACCTATGAAAAGGGAATATTCCAGGTATGAGATTTTGTTTTCTGGTTTTTGTCTAAATCTTTTAATGCTAATTATCAAGCTAAATACTGCTGCATTTTGAGAGGACCTTGCTCTACTAACTCTATAACTGTGGACGAGTCTTTGAACCTATTTTTGTTGCCTCATTAAAATCTAGGTGACTTCTACTCAGATACCTATCATCTAGTGAAGCCTGAAATTGTGAAGCCAAAGCTATTCTGTGACTATTAAAGCTTTATTAAAACTATTTTATGCATGATCTTTCACGGAGAATGTTGAGAGCTTATGCTCTCTTTGCTGATGAATTTTTATAACATTCCTGCACAGAAATAACCACAGAAATTGAAATTCAAAGTAATCAAATAAACCTGAGTGAATGGGATGATGCTATTATTTTGCTTCCTATGGGTTTGTCCCCATAGTACCCACAGAGTGGGAAGCTTGCCACTGACATGGCTAGGCCTGCATTGAACCAACTCCAGTGGAAACCCTGAAGTTTAAATCAATTGATGTCAGACTTAGCTACACATTAGTCACCTGGAGAATTTTTTAAGTTCCTCATGGTGGGAAGTATATGTCTGCCATTTACTTTGAAATGAATCATAAAAAAAGAAAAGTTTGGAATTGGAGGAAAAAAAAGATGGCTGAATAGGAAGGCAAGGTGGAAAACCTCCTCTCAAAAACACATAAAACATGAAAATATGGCAAATACAACTAAACCTCAAAACGACCTGAAGACTGCAGAACAGACTACCAACACCTGGGGAAGAAAAGAAGGCCTCACAGAAAAGGGTAAAGTGGCAAAGCCTAGATCCGGCAGGACCCAAGCCCTCCCCACCCCCATCCCACAGGAAGAAGGAAGAGGAATGCAGCAGGGAGGGGGCAGGAGCCCAGGATTGCTGAACACCTGGCCCTGGAGATCTCCTCTGGGGCACGAGCCCACATTACATGGTGCTCTGGTGATGAGTGGGGCTGGACAAAAAAGACAGGCAGACACTCAGGAAGGCTAAGATTCCAGCTGCTTGTGGAGAACAGGCACGCTCTACCAGCCCCCTGAGACAAAAGCAAAGCAGGCAGTTTGAAAGACTTCCCAGCAGTGGGAGGGGTGCCAGCGGGTGAGGGTTAGATGGAGCTCTCTGCTCAGGAGGAAGGGCAGGTGGATGATGCCTCCCCAGCCCACCCTCAGCCCAAGAGCTCAGGAACACCTGGGAGCCCCAGACGCTCCATCTCCACCACTAGCAACACAGTCCCAGGCTCCTCCCTGCGTGCACAGCCTGCGGATGGCCCACTTGGCCTTGCAGTGATGTTAGACTTTGCTGCTGGATAGGCAGAGAGAGATGCTCCCAGCTTTCTCAGACCCATTTCAGACCAGGTGGGGAAGTGCCTGTGGGAGTCAGCCCCTGGAGCTCCTTCCTCCTGGGAGGGGAGGTTGTGGGGGCTGGGGGGTGCCAGATCCTGCACAGCGGGCCTGGGCAGATACACACACAAGCCCACCCACCCCATTAACCCTGCAGCCCCTGCCACTGCTGCAGGCAAGGCAAAGGGTAGCCCTGCCAACAGCAACTCCAGAAGAGACTTCTGCACTGATCACAAAGGTGCGACTGAAGCAAATTGCCCGCCTGGAATCAGACCACAGCAAGCCAGACAGAAAGGCAGCCCCACATACTACACACCAACAGCTGGGGCTCCCGCAGTGGATAGTAAAGTGTCTTGAGCTTATGGACACTAGAGGGCGCTGCCTTCATAAAGCTATTACTCCGTAGAAAGAAACAAACTGGCAAAATGAGGAGGCAGAGGAATATATTCCAAACAAAACTACAAGACAAGACACCAGAAAGAGGGCTGAATTAACCTGAAATCACCAATCTTCTGAATAAAGACTTGAAAGTAAAAGTCATAAACATGCTCATGTATCTATAGAAAAATACTCATGATCTCAGGGAGGACTTCAACAAAAAGATAGGAGATCTGCAAAAGAGCCACTCAGAGCTGGAGAATACAGTATCTGAAATAAAACATACAATGGAGGGATTTAATAGCAGACTTTCACAGGTTGAAGAAGTTGTAAATGATATGGAAATTAGGGAAACAAACAAACAAAAATGAAGCCAAAAAAAAACAGAGAAAAAAGGATTTCTAGGAATAAAAGTGTAATGAGAGCTCTGTGACCAGTTGAAAGAAAACAATATTCACATAATAGGGGTACCAGAAGAAGAGAGAGACAAAGGGATAGAAAGTCTCTTTGAGGAAGTAATTATTGAAAACTACCCCAGTCTGGGGAAGGAAACAGACACTCAAATCATGGAAGTTCTGAGAGGCCCCTAACAAAAGGAACCCCAGGAAGACAACTCCAAGACATATAATAATTACAGTGGCAAAAATCAAGGACAAGGAAAGAGTACTGAAAGCAGCCAGAGAGAGAAAAAAGATTACTTATACAGGAAACCCCATTATGCTATCAGCAGACTTCTCAGCAGAAACTTCACAGGCCAGAAGGAGAAGGGAGTATCATGATATATTTAATGTAATGAAACAGAAGGAACTTCAACCAAGAATACTCTACCCAGCAAGATTATCATTTAAATTTGAAGCAGGGATTATACGATTTTTATATAAACAAAAGTCAAAGGAATTCACCACCACCAAGCCAGTCCTACAGAATATGTTAAGGGAATATGTAGATTGAAATTGTATTAAACAGCTTCTCAGAACACAATGGTATAATACTAGAAATAAATTACTCAAAGAAAACAAAAAAGCCTACAAACACATGGAGGTTAAGCAATGTACTTCTAAATAATCATTGGATCAGTGACGAAATTAAGAGAAAAATCAAGCAATATGTGGAGACAAAACAAAAACACAACAGCTCAAAACGTGGGATGCAGAGAAGGCAGATCTAAGAGGAAAGTACATAGCAATGCAGGCTTACCTAAAATAAATAAATAAATAAACAGTCTAAAGTCACAATTAAAGAAACTAGAAAAAGAACAAATGAAGTCCAAAGATAGTAAAAGGAGAGAAATAAAGATCAGAGCAGAAATAAATAAAATAAATAAATGAAAAATAACAATAGAAAAAAATAGATGAAACCAGGAGCTGGTTCTTTAAGAAAATAAAGAAAATAGATAAACTTCTATCCAGACTTATCAAGAAAAAAAGAGAGCGTATACACATAAACCAAATCAGAAATGAAGAAGGAATAATCACAATGACCATCACAGGAATACAAAGAATTATTGGAGAATACTATGAAAAATTATATGCCAGTAAATTGGACAACCTAGCAGAAATGGACAACTTTCCAGAAAAATACAACCTTCTGCGACAGACCCAGGAAGAAACAGAAAATATGAACAGACCGATTACCAGAGCAATGAAATCGAATTGGTAATCAAAAACTACCTAAAAACAAAATTCCAAGTCCAGATGGCTTCCCAGCTGAATTTTATCAAACATTTAAAGAGGAGCTAGTACCCATCCCTCTTAAAGTATTCCAAAATGTAGAAGAGGAGGGAATACTTCCAAACTCATTCCAAACACCATCACTAATACTAAAACCAGGCAAAGACACCACAAAAAAAAAAAATTACAGACCACTATCCCTGATGAACATAGATGCAAAAATCCTCAATAAAATATTAGCAAACCGAATCCAAAAATACATCAAAAAGATCATCCATCTTGACCAAGTGGGGTTTAGTCCAGGTATGCAAGGATGGTACAATATAAGAAAATCCATCAATATCATAAATCACATCAACAAAAAGGACAAAAATCACATCATCTCAATAGATGCTAAAAAAGCATATGACAAAATTCAACATCCATTCATGATAAAAACTCTCAACAAAATGGGTATAAAGGGTCCATACCTCAACCTAATAAAGGCCATATATGACAAACCCACAGCCGACATCATACTCAGTAGTGAAAAGCTGAAAGCTTTTTCTCTAAGATCGGGAACAAGGCAAGGATGCCCACTCTCCCCACTTTGATTCAACACAGTACTGGAGGGTCCTAGCCAAGGCAATCAGACAACACAGAGATAAAAGGCATCCAAACTGGTAAGGAAGTAGTTAAACTCTATTTGCAGATGACATGATATTATACGTAGAAAACCCTAACAGCTCTACCAAAAAACTACTAGAACAGCTGAATTCAGCAAAGTTGCAAGATATAAAATTAATACACAGAAATCTGTTGCATTCCTATATACTAACAAAGAACTAGCAGAAAGAGAAATCAGGAAAACAACTCCATTTACAATTGTATCAAAAAGAACAACCTAGGAATAAACCCTAACCAAGGAGTTGAAAGACCTTTACTCTGGAAACTATAAGACCCTCATGAGAGAAATTATAGAAAACACCAAAAAATGGAAATCTGTGTACATGGACAGGAAGAATTAATATTGTCAAAATGGCCATCCTGTCTAAGGCAGTCTACAGACTCAGTTCAATCCCTATCAAAATACCAAAAGCATTCTTCAATGAACTAGAATAAATAGTTCTAAAATTCATATGGAACCACAAAAGACCATGAATAGCCAAAGCAGTCCTGAGAGGGAAGAACAGAGCTGGGGGGACTATGCTCCCTGACTTCAAGCTCTACTACAAAGCCACAGTAATCAAGACAATTTGGTCATCTCCTCAAGGAAGGGAAACAAAAGCAAAAATGAACACATGGGACTACATCAAAATTAAAAGTTTCTGTATGGCAAAAGACACCATCAGCAGAACAAAAAGGCATCCTACAGTATGGGAGACTATATTTGTAAACGACATATCCAACAAGAGGTTAACATCCAAAATATATAAAGAACTCACACGCCTCAACACCCAAAAGGCAAATAACCCAATTAAAAAAAAGGCAGAGAATATGAAGAGACAATTCTCCAAAGAAGAAATTCAGATGGCCAGCAGACACATGAAAAGATGCTCCATGTCACTAATAATCAGGAAAATGCAAATTAAAACCACCTGAGATATCACCTCACACCAGTAAGGATGGCCGGCATTGAAAAGAATAAGAACAAATGCTGGCGAGGATGCGGAGAAAGGGGAACCTTCCTACACTGCTGGTGGGAATGTAAGCTAGTTCAACCATTGTGGGAAGCAATATGGAGGTTCCTCAAAAAAGTAAGAATAGAAATACTATTTCAAACAGGTATTCCGCTCCTAGGAATTTACCTGAAAAAAACAAGATCACAGATTCAAGAACACATATGCACCCCTGTGTTTATCGCAGCACTATTTACAATAGCCAAGAAATGGAAGCAACCTAAGTGTCCATCAGTAGATGAACAGATAAAGAGGTGGTACATATACACAATGGAATATTATTCAGCCATAAGAAGAAAACAAACCCTATCCATTTGTAACAACATGAATGGAGCTAGAGGGTATTATGCTCAGTGAAATAAGCCAGGTGGTGTAAAACAGGTACCAAATGATTTCACTCATCTGTGGAGTATAACAACAAAGGAAAAACTGAAGGAACAGAACAGGAGCAGACTCGCAGAAACCAAGAATGGACTAACAGTTACCAAAGAGAAAGGGAGTGGGGAGGATTGGTGGGCAGGGAGGGGTAAGGGGAAAAAGGGGCATTACGATTAGCACACATAATGTGCCGGGGGGAGGGAGAGGCGCACGGGGAAGGCAGTATAGCACAGAGAAGACAAGTAGTGATTCTACTACACTGATGGACAGTGACTGTAATAGGGTATGTGGTGGGGACTTGATAATAGGGGGGAATGTAGGAACCACAATGTTGCTCATGTGAAACCTTTATACGGCTGTATATCAAGCGGAGAAAGACCAATACCAAATGATTTTTCTTATATGTGGAGTATAAAAACAAAGCAAAACAGAAGGAACAAAATAGCAGTAGACTCATAGACACTGAGAAGGGACTAGTGGTTACCAAGAGGGAGGGGTTGGAGGATTGGAGGGAGGGTGAAGGGGATATTGGGGCACAATAATTTGCAATCACAATATATGTTGGTCACAGGGATGGTAGTTCAGCACAGAGAATACAGTTAATGATTCTGTAACATCTTGCTACGTTGATAAATAGTGGCCTCACTGGAGGGGGTGGGGATTTAGTAATACAGGTAACTGTTGAACCACTGTGTTGTATATTTGAAAACAATATACTATTGACATCCATAGTAAAAAAGAAAAAAGGAAAGTGGATGGATAGAGGAAATGAAAATGAAAGATGGATAGTTAGGCGATAACGAAGTACAAAAAATGTTAATGGTAGAATTTGGATGGTGTGTGTATGTACATTCACAGTAAAATTCTCTCAACTTTTCTGTATATTTAAAATTTTTCATAATAAAATATGAGGGAAAAAATCACCATGACAAGGCTTGCACCCTAGAGCAATTATATTGGAATCTCGAGGTGTAGGCCCCAGGGTTCAGTACTTTTGAAAGCTTCCGGGTGATTCCAGTGTGCTGCGGTAGTTGGGGATCACTGGACTGAATGGGATGAAGTGAGGTCCGGTTAGGCTTGGCAGCCGCAGACATACTTCGTTTGATTGCACTTCACCTTATACAGACTTTACAAATTGAAGGTTTGTGGCAACCCTCCATCAAATTTTCTACATCATTTGGTCATTTCATGTCTCTCTCACATTTTGGTAATTCTCACAATATTTCAAACTTTTTAATTATATTTGTTATGGTGATCTGTGATCAGTGATTACAGTTCCCTGAAAGCTCAGCTGATGGTTAGCATTTTTTAGCAATAAAGTATTTTTTATTTCAGGTATATACATGGATTTTTTTATTTAGACATACTGCTTCTGTATACCTAATAAGCTACACTGTATAACTTTTGTAAGCCCTGGGAAACCAAAAAAATCATTTGACTTGCTTTTTTGCAATATTTGCTGCATTGCGGTGGTCTGAAACTGAACCCAGTATCTCTGAGGTATGCCTGTATTGAGCTGATTTTATAAGTAATCTCACTAGAGGCTTGACAGACATGTCAGTTGTAACTCATCTCATCTGCTGAAGGTGCTTACCATAGATTAGCAGAGGGGAACAGGCCCAGAAATGGCAGGCTATTCTTTTTTTTTACATTCTTTTTTTTAAATAATTTATTTTGGTATCATTAATCTACAATTACATGTGCAATATTATGGTTATTAAACCACCCCCTTCATCAGGTCCCCCCCCACCAACCCCATTACAGTCACTGTCCATCAGTGTAGTGAGATGCCATAGAATCACTACTTGTCTTCTCTGAGTTGTACAGCCCTCCCCGCGCCCCCCCCAACATTACATCGGCTAATCGTAATGCCCCCTTTTCCCCCTTGTCCCTCCCTTCCCACCCATCCTCCTCAGTTCCTTTCCCTTTGGTAACTATTAGTCCGTTCTTGGGTTCTGTGAGTCTGCTGCTGCTTTGTTCCTTCAGTTTTTTTCTTAGTTCTTATACTCCACATATGAGTGAAATCATTTGGTACTTGTCTTTTTCGGCTTGACTTATTTCACTGAGCATAATACCCTCTAGCTCCATCCATGTTGTTGCAAATGGTAGGATTTGTTTTCTTCTTATGGCTGACTAATATTCCATTGTGTATATGTACCACATCTTCTTTATCCATTCGTCTACTGATAGACACTTAGGTAAATGGCATGCTATCTTAAGGGCAGTTGATAAACCTTGGTTGTGAAACAGTGCCTGTAAAAAAAGATAAAGCTATTTGATCACTGTGTGTTTTTAATTAATATTTTCCAGAGGCAATGATGCATTTAAGTATAATCATCTATACCTGTGTAACCTTGAGCAATCTTAATTTTCTTGAGTTTCATCTACTCACCTATAAAATGAGAGGGAGAAACACACCTCTCTTACCTACTTCTCACTGGCAAAGATAGTCAGTAGTGTAGGCTGGGTGTATAGATAACTACAGGTACGAAGAACTTTCTCCTTTGTAAAACTAATAATGCTATGGAAGCTATGACCCATGATTTTGTCCTTATCTTTCCTGAAAGGAATGAAGTATATTCTTAAGTACTTCAGAAAAATCTCTAAGTGCTCATAGCCAACCTAAAACCAAATTTTGGCTGGGAATGGAATAAATTTAAAATTTGTTCGTGAGTCTGATGTTATTTATCTAAACCTTTTAGACCTCCCTTACATAATATTAGAAGTTATCCTCATAATCTTAAGGAAACTACATGCCTCTTTTCTGCTCATATTTTGTTCATAGATATTTAGGCAGTTTCCAATTGCTTAAAAACAATGCTGGTACGTTGAATTCTTGTATATGTCTCCTTGTACTCATATGCAGAAGATTTCTAGGCTAGGTATAATTGGTGGGAAGAAAATTACTGGGTTGTAGGATGCACATATCTTGAATTTTACTAGAGTTTGTCAAATTTTCCTAAAAGTAGTTCTACCAGTTCAGAAAGCAGTCTATACAAGAGGCTATAGAATTACATATGTTAACATGGATGAATATCATTAAATAATACAATATACTGTGTAGAGATACAGTTAAAGTAAAATTATTGAAAAAGAATGGAAATGATAAACACATGACCTTGATCTAAATTACTGCTCTTCCTGAGACTGGCTGAGAAACTTGCTATGAAAGCTGCTTGGATTTTAATGACACAGCAACACCAGATCTCTTAGGGGCTGCAGGATTTGCTTCTATGTTCTTTCCCATTTGAATGTCCTGAATTAGAAATCCTGTCCTATAAGAAACTTAATATACAAATTAAAGTGCTTCATAGATGAAAACATTACATCTGACAAGTTTCAGGGCATTTTATTGAGTACCCAGAGGCTGAGTTAGGATAAATTATCTGAAAAATATTATGAAATAAAGATAGTCTGTGTTTTGCTTGAAGAGAGGCAAATGTAAAAGCCTTCAAAGTGTATCAGTCCATTTGCCATTGGGTCTATAGGTTAACAGCCTATATTTAAAATAAGAATAATTGTTGCATCAGTACCTCCCTTTAGAAGCAGCCATTTTAATTTTGAACCTTAAGTGAAAACCATGGTTAACTCTTACTGACGGCTTTGGGGAGAACCACAGCAGTTTTATACTGTACACTGGCAAAGAGCAACAGAAATAGGCAGAGAGGGATCCTGCTGATGAAATGAGGTATTTCCTGAGACAACATGCAACCTTTCCAATGAAACAGTATTAGCACTCTAATTTTAACAGTACCTGAAAATGTCCAGTAGCTACATCCAAGAGGTGTTTACCCTCCACAGGCAGGAAACAAGCAAAGATATCAAGAAAAGGAAAAGTTGATTTAAATAAAAAATTCTGGACGAAATTTTCCCTAATTTAGGGATAGGCTCACTAATGTTAATTGCTGATTTTATAGGAGATGGTTAGGAATAAAAGAAAGAAAATGGAAAAACACATTTGGAGATTTGTGAGTAAATATTAATGATTTTATCCCTCCAAATGATCATTTTCTTTAAAGAGAAAGATGTGAGTAGTCATCTTTATGGCTTAAAAATATAATTCAGTGTATATTATAATTCAGTGTAAAAATAAGAATTCCATTTATTACACTTCTGTAATCCTGTTGGTAAGAGACAACTTATATCTCCTTGCACTATGACAATTCTTATTATCCATATTAAAAAAGGGTTTCAAATGCTAGGTACCACAATTCCTTTAAAAATGAAATATATTATCCACAAGGTCTCACTGTTACATTCCTAAGTCGTAGTAATTTGGAGTATTTGGAAAACTTGACACACTCTAGTAAAATTC
Source organism: Smutsia gigantea (assembly GCA_032199065.1). Lineage (NCBI taxonomy): Eukaryota > Metazoa > Chordata > Mammalia > Pholidota > Manidae > Smutsia > Smutsia gigantea. Next base: position 36,564 of record JAVSCE010021334.1, read on the forward strand.
AAGCAACAGAAACCAAGTGAGTAATCTCAGTACATTAAATTACTGTAGCCCACTTTTGGCTGTTGAAATAGCTGTATTAGTGAAATAGCATTGTTCGCATGATTAGAAAAACTCAGAATTGCTTTTTTACATGTTTTAAGGACTCTTATTTTTGCAAAACTTGTGACATCCTTTTTCCCTTTTAGTGTGTGTGTGTGTGTGTATAAAATAAATGATGCTTATTTTGTTATTCTGTTTTCCCCCTAGATAAAAGTTAAACAGCTAGAACAGCTACAGTCTCTTGCTGAAACCACTTCACATAAGTGCGAGATGAACAAGGCTCTAGAGGGGAAATACGCTCAGGTCTGATTAACAACTAGGAAACAGACTGCTGATGTATTACTTGGATTAGTTTTTAAGAAATTGATGCCTTTCTCCCCACCTTACCATACAAATCCCACAAAGATGAATATTCTCTCACTTGACTAAATTCAATGAACATTTTTTAAACACCCACTACCCACAAGTTTCTGCTAAGCCATAGAGAAATACATAAAGGTGCCTGAAGCAGGATTGGTATATCAACTGGCTTATGCTCTAATTTTAGAGGCCTAGTAATGTATTCAATAAACTTCATTATAGAATAGAGAGTTATGCCTTTCAGAAGCAGAATAGATTGTATCATGAGCATTCATAGGGAGCGCCATTACGATGGAAACAGAAATGCTTTCATAGGGGAAGTGGTTTCACAGAGGAAGCCCTAAAACTTTCGGTAGATGTTAAACAAGTACCTTTGGTTTTTGAATTAAAGGCAAACTCAGTGCCACCAAGCCACACCTGCAGCAGCTCACTTGAAAGAGCTATTAGTAGTGAAGGTGATTACTTGTCAGTATGTGACCACTGAAGCTGAAAACCTTCTGCAGGTCACATAGCATTTTAGTAAATGAGTAAAGAAAGTTAGTCAAAATGCATATACAGAACATTTAGTGAAGAAAATAACCCAGGAATGTGTTACCTAAAGAGATTCATTTCAGTGTCTTACAAATTTACCATGTATGAAATTATTATTTTTTAAATCTTTAACATTCAGCATAAGCATGTGTGCCTTTTGTATCTCTAACATTTGTGTACATATAGCCCTGGTAACCAAGGAACAAGAATGTGACTTCAAACGGAATACTGTTAGGGTTCTAACACCTGAGCATTCTGGTGAACGGCTTCGTCAGATACGCTTTTCTACAGGGAATTTGATTTAAAGTGTGTTTCTTCACTAGGATGTATTTTACAGTGTGATTTCTTTATTCTAAAAGCAAAGGAACATTTCCAAGTGTATTTCCATTGCGGTTTCATTTAGAACATTGTGTTGTTTCTCCTGGTAAAAGGGGAACTTGAAAAATAATTCTAGTTGAGTTGATCTTATTGTTTCTAATTGGTGATGCCGCCCAGAAGAAGGAAGTCTCCAGAGAGGCCTGCATCTTCAAGGCTCCTTGAAAGCCATCCGCCCCACGCAAACAGTGGGAAGGAAAGAGCTGCCTCCGTTCGACTGCCCAGTGTTACTCCCAACCCTACACGCCGTGTGACCTTTGCACCGACCCTGACTTCGATGAGATCTTCTCAGGAGACTGGAGACTCTAGAATCTCTCTAAAGACTCTTTTGAATGCTATTAAAACTATGGAGGGAAGGCTGGAAAGTAAAATAGACATTCTTGCTTCAAGACCATTAATAAATGATGAGTCACCAAATTTTCCTAAACTGGATTTGGTAAGTGAAGACCATAAGTTAAGTAGAAGGGAATTCCAAAGTTATGCCACAATGAAGAAAGTAGTAACAACCCAGAAAGATAATGTTTGGAGGTATAAGTAACAATAAAGAAACCAGGTTCTTCACAAATAGGAAAAACTGACAAGGTACATTAAAACCATTATTCTGACTTTCACATAATTTTTTATTTTGGACATAGAAATATCAGATTTGCCTTAACAGTAACCATTCAGGTTTTATAAATGTTTTTTTAACTTCAAGATGTCTACCTAACCTTAAAGCTGCAGCAAAATATTTAGATAAAGCCTGATTTTAAAATAGAAATACTTTAATTAAAGCCCTAAGAACTTGAACATTGGAAAATATTTTCCAAAGAAAACTTTTTAGAGCATCCATCTTTTTTTGATACATAATAGTAGAAAGTACTATAGCTTGTCTTATACAGTTGACTAGAACATTTCCGTGAACATTTTTTGCTATAAACACTAGTAAAATTGTAAAAAAATATATTGTCTTTTGTACCCTTCTAAAACAAAATCTAGTATGTTTTTAGAACCTATATTGGCAGCTTGTGTACTATTTTTGGATCCTCACAGAAAAAGTATTTTAAGTGTTACAGGTGAAAAGTTTTAAAGAAGTGTAATAACACTGAGGAAAGTGTGGGGAAAACATTCTTTTTTGCTGTTGGGAGTGTAAAATGGTACAAGTTCCTCTGGAGGGCAATTTGGCAGTATTTATTACTTTACCCCACAATTGTACTTCTAGGACTCTTGCCTACAGATACACTAGCTTGTACATGTTACTTGTAACCTTGTTTGGTAGTAGCAAAAGACTGGAAACAACCAAAATTCCATCAGTAAGAGACTGGCTAAATAAATCACAGTGTATCTATGGTTTGGAATACTGCTGAAAGACATATATACATATGTGTATATATATATAGCTTAAAACAATATTCAGAAGAGTATATATAGAATTTTACTGTTTGTGTTCAAAAGGGGTGGGAGATAAAGAATATATACACTTGTAATGCACTGATATCTAACTCATAGTACATTGATTTTATATAAAATCAATTAAAAGCTTTTTTTAACTTAGTTTTGCATAAGGAAACTCAGTGTTTGGGATATTTTACACTTCACTCTTATGTACCTTAAGTGTAATGTGAACTAACTGTGCTTCCTACTCAAAATAATTTTATGAACATTTCATTTTCAACAAAAGTGAAAGCAGAGAAAGGATGGCCTTTCAGCACACAGTGCTGGAGCAGTTGGATAGCCATATGCAAAAGCAGACAAAACCCCTTTGATCCATACCTCACGCTGTACATAAAAATTAACTCAAAATTGATCAGAGCCCTAAATGTAAAACCTAAAACTGTAAAATGTTTAGAAGAAAACAGGAAGAAATCTTTGTGATCTTAAATTATACAGATTTCTTAAGCGTTGACATCAAAAGCATAATGTCATAAAGGAAAAAGATGATAAATTGACAGCTGTGCTTTTCAAAGACATTGGTAAGATAATGAGGAGATAAACTATACACTGGAAGAAAATGTTTGCAAATCACCTATCTGATAAAGGACTTGCCTCCAGAATATTAAAAACTCTTAAAACTCACTAGGAAAATCCAAGAAAAAGAATGGGCAAAATATTTGGACAGGCATTCCACCAAAAAGACACATATGGATGGTAAATAAGGACTTGAAGAGATGTTAAACACCAGTCATTAGGGAAATGCAAATCAAAACCACAATGAGATACGACTCCAAACCTATTAGAATGTGTAAATTGAAAAGCTGGTCATACCAAGTGTTAGTGAGGACGTAGAACAACTAGAAGTCTCATACATTGCTGAAGGGAAGGTAATGTAATGCAAACACTTTGGAAATAGGTTGGTAGTTTCTTTAAAAGTGAAACATAACCACTACAGTATGACCCAGCCATTCCAAGTATCTACCAAAGATAATGAAAGCATATGCCTGCACAGAAACTTGTACACAACTTTTCACAGCATATCTGTTTGTAATAGCTTAAAACTGGAAATAACTCAAGTGTCCAGCAGATGAATGGATAAATTGTGGTATATCCCAGTAATAGAATACTATTCAGCAACAGAAAGGAATGAACCGTTGATAAACACAAAAGACTGAATGAATCTCAAAATAATTATGCTGAATGAAAGAAGCCATTCAAAAAAGTACATATAATATGATTACATTTATATAAAATTCTAGAAAAAAACTAATTTATTGTGATAGGAAACACAGATCAGTTGTTGCCTTGTGTAGAGATGTAGGAACAGGAGGAGAGAAGGGAGAGATTACAAAGACGCATAAGGGAACTTTTGGGATGATGGAGATGCTCAGTGTTTTGATTATGGTTGCAAGAGTTTATATACATGAAATATACACTGTAAATATACACAGCTTATTTTATGTCAACTATATTCCAGTAAAGCTGTTACAGAATAATGTGAATGTATTACCTATACAAAAATCAGTTATATCAAATTCTATACAGAGATAGAAAATGGTTGCCAGGGTATGGGCTTCGGGGGATGTGACTACAAAAAAATACCACAAGTGAAATCTTTTGTGGTGATGGAATGGTTCTGTATCTTGACTGTGGTGGCGTTCACATAATAATGTTCATAAAGCTATGTGCATCTGCACACACACACAGATGAGCAGAGGTTAAAAAATGGTGAAAACTGAGGGAACAAAACAGCAGCAGACTCACAGAACCCAAGAACGGACTAATAGTTACCAAAGGAAAAGGAACTGAGGAGGATGGGTGGGAAGGGAGGGACAAGGGGGAAAAGGGGCATTACGATTAGCAGATGTAATGTTGGTGGGCCCTGGGGAGGGCTGTACAACTCAGAGAAGACAAGTAGTGATTCTACAGCATCTCACTACGCTGATGGACAGTGACTGTAATGGGGTTGGTGGGGGGGGGCTGATGAAGGGGGTAGTTTAATAACCATAATATTGCACATGTAATTGTAAATTAATGATACCAAAATAAATTATAAATAAAAAAAATGGTGATAACTGAGTAAGGTCTACAGTCCACTTAATCTAATTAACAACAATGTACCAAGTCAATTTCCTGGTTTTGGTGTTGAACTACAGCAATATAAAACGTCATGCATTAGAAGCAGGGCAAAGAGTACATGGAACTCCACACTTTTTTCTGCAACATCCTGTAGGTCTATAATTATTTTAAAATACAATTTTTTAAAAGAGTGGTATTTATTATGAAGATCATCTGAAATGATGGTGTAGATACACTAAGTGCTTCAAGATAAAAAATCTAATACTTCTAATAAGGGTTCATTCTTCTGTGCCACTATTTAGTACTTAATCATCTTCGATTTTATTCTATTCATGCACTTAACATTAAATTTTCAAATTCCATGATCATCAGTTTCTCTGCAATTTTACATCTTAGCTTCATAGTCTTATCTTCTTTATCCCTTTTCTGTACTTTAATCATAAGAAACCATATATAAGGCTTGCCATGTTTATTCAGTTATTATTATATTTTTTGCTTTGTAGTTTTCTTTAAAGAGAAAAACAGCTAATAAAGCTGGTTCTTATTTATAGTAAGAATATTTAATTAAACATTTTAAGTTTGATTTCTAAATTGCTGGGTCCTATTATGCTTTGGAAAAGTTATCATTCCTTTTTTTCTACTAAGGTGAAATCCATTCTTGAAAAGAATGAAGAGGAGCTCTCACAAACAATTAAGTGTCGTGATGCAGCCCTGAGAGACAGTCAGAAGTTGAAAGGAGACCTCGAGGCTTTGGAGGACAGGGAGAATAAGAAGGCAAGGCATCAATCCTCTTTGAAGTCTGTTACTGAGATGAGGCTCTTAAGAAATCTTTTGCAAGACAATCATTTCTTGTTGCTTTTACTACAAAAAAATGATTGGCCAGAGGATTTTTTTTGTAAAGGAAACTTTAGAAGACCTTTAAAATATTTCCCTTAAAAATATATAACTTAACTCTAATTTTTTAAATTCCTGTCTTAAAATCATCAGTCCAAATTTTTCTGTTGAAACACATCTGACCTAGGCAATAACAACTTCTGCCTACTTATGTTTTATTAACATGATATAAAACTGCTGTGATTTCATGTTAGGTTAAATCACTAAATGTTTCCTACTTAACAGTGTATGTACTTGATGGGAACAGAGGTCACAGCCAAACTTGTCCTTGGCAGCAGCTACTGAATTTTGCATCTCTGAAGAGGGCTGTGAGTCACACCATTCTTCAGCAGCTTCCACTTAATTTTTTCCTGAAATAATTGATGGGTTCCACATGTGTTTTGTTCTTGCCCCCGTCATAAGATAGCCGAGCAGGCCCAGAGCAGGCCAACATGGGACCACCGTTAGACCCCAGAAGTTGTTGATGCTGAGGTCTCCAGTTCCAGTATCTGCTGGGACTTGACAGTAGTTGGGAAGCCCTGCTCAGTCTCCATAGGATCATAGAATATGGGGTCTAGTTGTCTTTTTCTCAAAGACACAATAACTTAAACAAAATAAAAATGTACTTTATTCCTCAGAGCATTCTACTATGGCTGGTTTCCATGCTCTTCCCTGGAAGTAAGGGGACTGAGCAGCAGCAGAGTAACCAAAAAGCATCAAATATTTTTGTCTTGTTTCATTATCTATTAGGTGGGAAACTTTCAGCGGCCATTGGCAGAGGCTAAAGAAGACAACTGCAAAGTTACACTCATGTTGGAGAACGTGCTGGCTTCTCACAGTAGGATGCAAGGTGCTCTGAAAAAAGTACAAATAGAGCTTGGGCAGAGGGACTTGGAGATTGCAGGCCTCAAGAAAGAAAGGTACTGGAGATTATTTTTCTGTCTTTGTACTTGTAATTTTCTAATGCATAGTAAGGAGCGGTGTGCCATCAAGAAACAAAGTCACTTTATAGTGCTTCCTTTGTGAAAAACTCACAGTGTTTAAAGAACTAGCAAATTAGGGAAAATATGGAATTAGAAATAACCATGATTTCTAAAATTCAAAATTCTCATATTTTGTAGTGATATAAAAGAGTATGTATTCTAGAAATTCATGTGATATGTTGCTGCAATACCCTTGCTGTATTCTATACCATTTAAACCTACCTTTAGGGCTAAAGAATAGTAATTTTCAGGATAATTGAAGCTAAGTGCCTACTTTAGTTTGAATTAATTATCCATTTATGTGTCCTATTTAAAGATTAATAATTATTTTAGAACCATTCTGAGAACGACTTGTAGCCATGTTTTATTGGTAGACTACTTGGAATGTTTCAAAGTTACATAGAAGTTTCCCTTTTAGGTTAATGAACAAATGGTCTGAATTTAGGAAAGCCTCTAAAATAAATTGCAGTTCCTTAGTGGTACATGTTAACTCTATGCTATGGGAGTACAAGTGAGGTTTATATCCTTCATTGTGCTGCTTTATTTTTTACATGTTGTATGTATTACCTCTGAGCTTAAAAAGACGTGATGGTTATTAAAAATATTTACCATTCATAGTAAAATTCTAGGTAGCTGTTGTTTCTAGAAGCAAAAATCTCAACAGCAAGACAATCCATCTAGAGGTGATACATTTTTGTCCTAGTGATACATACACACACACAGTACAATAAAATTACCAGCCCATAGGTTAGTCATTAACATGTATTGATAATGTACAAAGACAAATTAAATCACAGATGGGACAAATTTTAATCCATAGAAGCCTTAGTTTCTTAATATGAAGCTGAGGCTGCTAATTGTCACCTGTCAACTCTCAGATATTCTGAGCATCTGTAGCCTACTCCATATGCTATGTGAGCTTCTTGTAAGGAGAGTGCCCTGTAAGTCCCAATAGTATTATTACCAGGTGGTTCTTTTCTATAGTTACCCATTCTGTGTTTTCCAATTTTAGGGCTCTGTATCAACAGAGGGTGCAGAAACTAGAAGCAGAAGCGGACCAGTGGCAGGCCAGAATGCTTGCTGTGGGTGCCCAGCACAACAGTGAGGTAGAGTTCAGGGGTTTATAGATGCTATTTTTATTTATTTATTTCACTGGCCTCTTGTATTTTAGAAAAATGGAGAAAAACAATTCGTAAGTTTCCTTTCCATTCAAATCTGTGCTTTGGACAGTGACATATTTACAAACGGGAAATGCACCTGCTGTCTTATAGTAAGTTTCACAGTTATGTTTAGTTCTCTTTGTCTTATATGGTCCACATTATTTTCATTTATTAATGCATAAATGATTATAGAAGGTAAAGGGCTTAGAGACTTTTACCTCAGGCAGTAGTAGCTAGAGTGATCCCACTATTAATAAGACACACACCTGTGTGTGCTCACATGTATATGTACACACATGAATATACAGCTGTACATAGGCACATATACAAAACATGGGTGTTTCATATAAATGTTTTTTCTGGAAGGAGATACAAGGAACAGTTGTCAGTTCTTATCTCTCTAGGCAGCAAGACCAGAAGGTCATAGGATCAGGAGGGGAATTCGACTAGACTAAAATTTTAAACTTAGGATAAATTAAGTTGGCTCTATTTTCCAAAACTCTCTGGTGATCTAATGGAACACTACCCTTCCCATTCCTTCTAAGGGTCTCATAAGCAATGTCTGTAATAAGTTCCCACATACATATTCTAGGCATCTGGAACCTCTGTTTCTGGTTCCAACTAATTATTGTTTTCACTTGATAATAAAGTGTAAAGAGTGAATATATGATGTTATGAACTTCTTGCATCTGTTACTGTGGAATTAAAAACATTTCTTCTTTCAGATGGAGCCTCTACGAAAAGCTCTAGATGTAGCTAGAGAAGACAACAGGAAACTGGAGATGAGCCTGAAGCAAGCTCTCCAGACAAATAATCACCTGCAAACAAAGCTTGACACTGTTCAAGAGAAACTGGAAAATAAAGAACTGGAGCAACGCAGTTTGGAAACCTTCAAGTAAGGGCATGTAGTCACAGAGAAAGTAGGGAAGAGCCCCAGGGGGAGTAAGTTTGGCTCATTCACATAAACCAGAAAACCCTTGTCTCCTACTTTGAGCTGATATCCCAGCAAAGAGCCATGTTAAGAACAGGCATGACCGAGCACAGCAGACACTGGCAGCTGGGGTGTGGTCATCTGGATCCCCTGGTCAGCCCTCCCCTCACCTTGCTGCTTTTGTGCAGGAAGGACTGTTCCTACCAAGCCTCTTCTGTCAAACGTTTATGTGTATGATTTAGAAAAGGAATAACAGCAGCCTGATGGGAATAACTTGTCCAGGAGTGGGTGACTCCATCTAAGCAGATGCTAAAACATTAATTGTTTTCAGTTTTGGTCTGAGGTTAGTTAGATCAAACCCATCAAGTTCAGGTCCAGCTACCAAAGCCTTGTCTTAAACTGTGTATAGGTAAATATGACTTAGGTATTAATAACATTCCATGAAAATATTATTAATTAAAACCAAGGGAAATGCACTGTGCACATAGATCTTTATTCCTTTCAGGTAGTGAACATATTGATATGGGACACAAGCGTAAGCTAAAGCACAGAAGGTATTTTTCATATTTGTGATCTGGCCAGATGTTGCTGTCTCAAGACTATTCAATATTGGTTAAGACAAGAGTATGTATTTCACTGGTTTGGTTGGATCCTTTTATATTGACTGACTTTTTCTTTTTAATGCTATAGGTAAATGTTTTTTTTTCCTTTTGTTATGAGCTCCAGATCAGTGTGGTTTACCTGGTAATTGATCTCATTTGTAAATCACACCCCTTTGGACAGTTGGAGATTCCCCTCCAGATATTTCTTACTCCTAAGATGATTTCTAAAGTGATCTATCATCTGTTTTTTTCAAAACAGAGAATGGATGACAGAAGAGTCCAAAATGGAAGCAGAATTGCATGCTGAATGCATAGAAGCTCTAAGAAAGCAATTTCAAACAGAGAGAGAAACTGCAAGGAAAGCAGCCCAGCGGGAGATAACTGAGGTATGGAGTCAGGGGACAAAAAGGGTTCTTCCTAGGTGAATGCCTTTGAGAGGAAAATCAGCTCTAGGGTTTCCAAGAATGGCCAGAGTTGTTCTTTGGGTCTTCTAATCCCCCTTTGACCCGCAAGCCCATTGCAATCAAGTCATCTCAGTGCTGTTTGTAAATCAACACACACAAAAAACAGTTTCTGATATACAATTCTCTACCCAGACTGGGACTGTCCCGATGAGAGCTTTTCCATCAGAGAGGGACAACTGAGTGGCGATGGAGGAATAAGGAGACTGCCATCTGATAGATACAAAATCACCCATTTCCTCAATTCACTTAATATCCATCATGCATCTGCCTTCTGAGAGGTACATGCAAAGCAGCAGAAGATATGGTCCATGCTCTGGTGTGTGCTAAATAACCTTTGTTTAATTGTGATCTCCACTCAACATAAGACAAATAGGAAAAACATCAGAGGACCTTTGTTGGGTAGTTAGAGGCTGTGTACAATTTTGTAGGAATATGAAGTAAGGGAAGGTTTGTTTTAGGCTGGCTGGGTGATAGAAGGAGAAGGGAAGCTGAACCACTGGATGACACTGGCAGAACTGACTGGGCTGGGACACTGTGTGTGAAAGGACAAAGCTTCAGTACAAGTATGAACAAGACATGTGAGCATATGAGAAGGTCTTGTCTCTATCAGAGCAGAGACTTTAGGAAATGTCTGAGAAAGAGTGGTCAGCTTAGATGGGACAAGCTGGTAGGTGGCCTTGACTACCAGAATGATGGATATGAACTGTTAGGTAAAACTGGAGCTCTATAAGTTTCTGGGAAAGGATGGTGTTGTGTAAGCCCTTAGGAAGGTGAGTCTGATAGCAGTGGAGAGTAAGCAAGAATGGAGAGAAACTGAAGGCATGGCTCAAGAAAACTAGACCAGTTTAGACTTTAGATGATTAGGGCCAGGCAAAGTCGTTCTGTTGAAAATAGAGAACTAAATTAAAAAGGCAGTAAAAAAATCTTCAGACACTAAATGTATCATGAACAAAGGGGAAGAAGGAATTAAAATAATTCCAGATATTGGTTGGGGTGGCTGATCTATATTTTGCCAAAATTGATGGCATTTAGCAAATGCAGTTTACGGAGACCATTCACCAAATCAAATTCAACTATTTGTATAGTGCTTTGTGAATTGCAAAGCAGTATACAAATATTTAAAGTGTTATAAAAAGCAAATTCTGTGGGAAACAAAAAGGTGCCCTGAAAATAAAGGTACCTCATCAGACAGCTGTTCAAAACACTTGGAATACTTAAACCCTTCTAGCAAGGACCAGTGAAGACTGAGACTGTGACATGGGAGAGGAGTCAGCAGCGGGGGCAGTGCTCAGGTGCCCTGCTCAAAGGTCCCAGCTTGCCTCCTGTCGGCTGTGCGATCATTATCTGTGCGGATGACAGGACTTCTGAGTGTCAGTTTCCTCAATCAAAAAATGGTAATAGTCACAACTATATTACAGGTTTGTTTTGAGGGTTAAATTAGGAAATATGTGACAGGAATGAAGTACAGAGAGAAAAGGTACACATAATTTTTACTTCTTGGATATGTTAAACACTACCAGTCTTAGAGAATACCACCTTCTCATCTTCCCCCTTCTCAACTGCTGCTTTTTCCTAAAATTAAGTGGGTACACATGAGGAAGAGGGTAACTGTAAAGTGATGGAAGTAATGTCAAAAGATAAACTGAGACATTAAAAATGTGCTTGGTGGTTAACAGCTGTGAATGTGCATTTATATTGAGAGAATATAATAGCTCACTAGGGAGACTCCTATGATTATTATAAGCAGGATAATTCCCAGTGTTTGGAGTGTACTTCAAAGTCATGATCCTCAAGACCCAAATCTATCAAAATCAAGTAACTGAAAGAAAGACCTCTTTGAAGGAATCACTTTAAGATCACTGAAGAAGCCAGTTGGCTTATATAGCTGAGTCTCAACCTCCCCAAAAGTATCAACCCAAGTACAGTAAGTAGTGTTGGCCATAATGTAAACACCTCCTTGCTCAGCTAAAAAAGGACCAAAGGCTAGTCTATTATCAAGAAATGTTGGCCAGAGCATCTAGGGATAGTTCTTGGGCAGCTATGGCTTTAGCAGCAGATTCTGCAATATCTTCAAGTGTTAAGGAAAGGTTCCTGATTGTAGCCTCCTTTGCACTTATTCCTAGCCAGGGCAGCAGGGATCTGTCAAGGGAAGCTAATTTTGAATCACATATGCCTCCTGGTAATTCTTGTTTGAGTCTGTGGCTCAGGACTGCAAAGGTGACAGCCCTGCCGGCCGTAAAATTTAAGGGTCTGTAGACCACACAAGTTTTATTCTGGTTACCCTTGCCTTCTGTCCCTTTCTTTGAACAGAGCCTAGAAGCAAGTTTTGCTGGGTTTGGAGTTTTTAAGGAAAGGGAGGGAAATGGACCCTTAGGATTAGGGACAGGGGCTAAGTTTGTTCCAGAGAAACTCTGGCATTGGAAATCAGGGAGTTTGTGACAGGATCCTGGCAAATCCAACAGTCAGTTGGAGGTTGGAATGGCCTGAGATATATAACAATGGTATTATATTTCCAGGCCAGAGCAGGGCAACAGGTGGACCAAAGAATCATAAAGACCTTCATGGTTTAAGAATTGGGAAAGGGACAGTCAGAGAAGGAAAGAGGAATGGAAAGAAACATTGTCGATCTCACTCTTGGGAGAAAGCAGACTGACTACCTTGATGTCAGCTACTTCTCTGCCTAGTCAGTTTGACTTTGAGGTCTCCAAAGTGTTTGCACGGCTGCCACGCAGAGCCTACTTCACTTGTGAAATATGCACCCAAGGTTCAATGCCTTGTAATTTGGCAGGGGTGTCTGTGAACACGCGTAGTTTATGAAGTCCTTCCAGGATTCTCATTTTTGCAAAAGCATCAGAGTAAAACAATAACAGGACTTAAAAATGCCCATGGTTAAAGATCTGATGAGAGCTCATTATCATTATACAGCTTGTAATAGAATTGACAAGAGGTCTTGCTTATTTCTGTGACATAACATTATACCAGGACATTTGAGATTGTTAGGAATTTCAAAGAATTTCTAGAACACTTAGGTCATACTTGTATAATGCATGTCAATATAAGCATGTTTATCATCACTCATTTGACAATGCTTCCCATATAATTTAACATACCACCTAAACCTAATTGGCTTATCATCTCTCTTTCATAAAGTGAAAGAAAACTCCTTTGAGATTTTCCAGAGGCCTGATGGGAAATCTCAAAGTTGCTTTGAGGTCCAAAAGACTCCATTTCCAATTTGATTTGGGGAAGTTCAGAACGTCAAAAAGTTTGAACATTTGACTAAAGGATCACAGATCATTATGAAATAATTACCTATTTAACCTCAGTGATGATAGAAGGTTTTAAAGTAAAATACAGGTTACATAGTTGCAAATAAAACTTAGCTCTTAAAATTGAGAAGACTGGGTTTTCTTAAGTAATCAAATACAGTTGTGAAGCACAGCAAATTATCTTGCTAGGACCTACGTGATTTGCTGTCCAGCCAGACTACCCCATCTAGCAGAAATGAACTCTGAGGAGCTGTAAAAAATGAAAGGCTTTTTACAGGTGGAAAGGAGTGGGAACAAGGAAGTTAGACCAGGCAAACGCAGGTTGGTTACACAGGGTCACTTTCCTTCACTCAGCAGCGCTCATCGGGCAATTCCTGATGGGGTGGTTTAGGACTGCATGTCTGGGAAAACCAAACATGTAAGTCAAGTCAGTTTGGTGATGTAGGGCTTCACATGGGTGACTCCATTTGGGGCCTGCTGTTTTGTTTTGTTTCTTAACAGTAATTACTGTGCTATTTTTTCACTAGGCAAGTTTATTAAAATCTTTTAAATCAAAAACATAAAAATGCATGTAATGATAGTCAATAACCGGCAAGTATTATAAACTACCACGTAATTCATTTTCACTTCTGCACACAGGAGGTCACAAATGAGAGAGAGAGAGGTCTAAGGCACGGTGATGATCACTGAGTAGTGACCGTGCAGGCTCCACACTCTTCTCTGCCTCACCTCATGGACCTGGTACCTGAATCTTATGAGGGAGGCTCTGCACACACTTTTCCAATGATGAGCCTGAGCCTTAGGGAAGCTAATTATCCAAAATTGCTTGGCTAGTAAGTGGGGAAGCTGAGATTTGAACTCAGGTCTTACTCTATAGCCACGCTCTTAAAAAGCAGATGATGAACATATATTTACATTGTTTATCAGTTCTGGGAAAGGTTGTGTTCTTTAATGTGAAAAATTGCAAAAATCACTGTGTTATTCCACAAATATACTTAATCAGACATCATTGTTACTGCTGTATTTACCCTTTTTAAAAGGTCCAAAGGAAACAAAAACAGGGATAAAGCTTAACATACATAAATTTCTCTCACTGAATGGAAGGTAAAAATGTCCTACTTTTCCCTCTGGTTCTACAGCTCAAGAAAGCCCTTGACGAAGCCAACTTCAGGTCAGTGGAAGTATCCTGGACCAACCGAGAGCTGCAGCACAAACTTACAGAGCTGGAAAAGACAGTGAACAGTAGCAAGGAGAAAATAAAGAATCAAAAGGCCCAAATTCAGCTCCACTTGTCGGATAAGGCGAATAATGCTCAGAATATAGAGAGAATGAAGGTTGTGTGAGAAACCCGAAGTCTCCCCTCACTTCCTTAGTATCCGACGGGCCCGCGGCCAGGTGGCGGTGCCCGGGAAGCCGGCCCAGAGCACTGCCGGTGCCACGTGTGTTCTGGGAGTTGCGACTGCCCATGGGAAGGGGCGGCTTGCCTTGGGGAGACCATCTCTCCCCAGCAGAGGCACGGCCACGCACACGTTTGGTTCCATATTAGCTGCCTGAGTCACAGTCTGTCTCCCCATCTGTCTCTTCCCCAGGACTGTGCAGGAACCTAATCTTTTGGGGTCAGTGGGCAGACAGGAGGGAGAGCCCAGCAGGAGCTCCTAACTGGGTTTCGTGAGATTCTTTGTCAGCCTGGAGGCAAGAAGAACAAGCCAGTCTTTCCACTGATCATCTGTCTTTGTTGTTTCCACATTTACTTTCAGGAAATACAAACAGAATTGAGGCAAATGGAGCTAATGAAGGATCAATATCAGAAAAAAAACTATGAACAGGTAGATGATTTCCAGAAACTGTTTACCACTCACCTAAAACCTCAAACGTGGACAGGTTTAACAACTACCTCCTCCTTTGTGTCCTACCAGTCACTGAGTATCCAGAAATTTGTATCTGAAATGAATTACCTACAGAAAGAGATGCAGCAGTTGGCCAAGAGCCAGTATAATATATCAACATGGAATAAACAGCAAGAGCTGCGACTCGAGGCAGAGCCGAAGAAAAGGCAAGAACTAGAGAATCGGTGCCAGGTAAAGGTTTCCGACGTTTCACCTCAAAGATTATCATGTGATGTGTGCCCGAGCTCAGCGTTAGAGCACCTAGATTTTCTAGATTCTGTGGAAGAAAACAAATGTGAACTTTCATCTTAGCTAAGTCCTCAGAATCATAGTCTCTAGGAGGAAGCCTATAGCTTTGAATAGCACATATGTTCTCTATTGTCGACTTAAAAATATTCATTTTAAATGCACATATGCAAAATACTTGTTACTAAGCAAGACTTCTGAACTGAATGTCATCGTCTTTCAGGAACTTTATACTCCTTGGTTCTTCCCTGTAGTTCAGATACACCTGTTGCTGTTAGGATTTTTGGCTACTCCCAATCTAATGCAAAGCATGACATTATATCACTGAAAAGGGAATTAAAGAGATCAAGCTCTTTCCTGCCTTCCATCAGAGAATGTCTTCAATGAAAACTGTCCCTCCAATTCTGGAAGGAGATGTTAATCACTTTTTCTCAGGAGAATCCATAAATCAAAATCTGTAGTTATGCACCTATGTATATCGTAGGTTAAACCGAAAATAGGTTTTATCAGGTATTCGGGTAGCGCTTGAAGTTAGAAAGTACCCCATCATACTTTCATAATTTGCCTGCCTTCTCATACAATATGGAAGCTTTTTGTTGCATATGTTACATTGAGAGGTCGAAAAAATTTTTGTGTCATGTTTTCAGGAATTGGAACGAACTGTCAGACACCTGAGGAAATATAAAAAGGTAACAGAGAATAAACTGAAAGAAGCGAGTATGGAATCAGAACAGGTTAAGCCAGAGCCAGGGGCATAAAGACTTAGATGAACTTCCTCAGACACAACGACCTTGAAATACACAAGTCAATGTAGAATCCATCATTAATATAGTTGCCAGGAGTACAAGCACCAGTAACATACTAAGTATAGTCTATTATAAAGAACAAGTAATTTTTAGATTAAAATTCTGTGTCCTGATGAGAATGCTGAAAGGTTAACCCTGAAGCCCAAGTTCCTACCACTAAATATAAGAAAGGAAGATCACCATGTTTGTGGATTTTAGTGCATCATTTGATACGAAAAATAAAAGTGGAAGCTCTTTGTTCAATCAATAACTAGAAGTGTAAAGTAGGCCCTATTAATTTGTGAATTTGCTTTCTCTGTTCTGTTTAAAATAATAGTTTTAGAGCTGGAAAGAATATTTGAAATCACTATTACAACCACCCCTCATTTTCCAGATTAGAAAACAGGTTCTTAAGCTTAAGGTGTCACATTGCCATTGCTGTCAGTTGATCATTAATTCAGCCCTTTTATAGCCATTAAATTACATGACAACCTGTCAGGATGGTATATGAAAAGGAATATGGACTCTGACAAACATAAGTTTGAATGCCAACTGTGACATTTACCTGTGTCCTTAAGCTATATTTACTTTAACCAGTTAACATATCTATAGAAGTCAGGAAATTAATACCTACTACTGTTATTCTGCATAGTGGCTCCCAATAAGTTTCAGTAAATGTCACCTCCCTTCTCATTCACCACACAAGAGGGGACGTGATTTACAATGCCGTTCCAAGCATCTTTCCCACCACCCCTGGTAGAGTGCTGGAGAAAAGAGAGGGAATGACTGGAGGGGGTGGGAATGTCACTGTCATCAAGATGCATAAACAGATCTGGGAAATATTTTAGCTTTGTAGCTTTCTGAAAGGCAGATGACAAGTGGAGCTCTGTTTTCTTACCTCGCTATTTTGTACCCACACTGTGACGTGACTAATATAAATTCACAGTGGTACATATTTATTGAGGACTATTTTATGGCAGACACCATGGTAGGTGATGAAGACATAGGGTAAAGAAGCCAGTGGAAGCCCCTGCTCTCTGCAGGGAACTTGCCTTCTCCCAGGCAAGAAAGAAATATGTTGCGCTCTCAGAATTCAGAATCAGAAAGCAAAAATGCTATCCATGAAACAAATAGTCAAAGGGGGAAAACCAGTCATTTTACTTTTTATCCTAGAGGATATGTTCTGGAGCTGTTTTTAAGAAACATTTGTATAAAATAAAATCCTGTAGGCTCTCCCTTCAGAATACCAGAGTGTCCCAAGTACCTAGAAAAGTACAGGGCAGAAAAAGGCCCTCAAGAAATATCTGTCAGATAAATGAATACTGATTCTGGATCACCTTCAAAGGTAGAATAACAGAGGGACTATTTTCAAGTCTGAAAAAGATAACTGGAAAGTTTAGCTCCTAAACACAAAATGTAAAATATTTTGATGATAAAGGACATAAAAAGAATACTACTTATAGTCACCTGGCCCAGTTTTACTAGATCATTCTATTGCTTTCATAAAGCACAACAGAAAAATCTAGCCTCTACAGTTTAGGGACTTTGGAGACATATTTAGTCTTAGACAACAGAACCCAAAATTCAAAATACAGTTTGAGCTGCCACATTGATTTTCAATGCCATCTTACACTTCCATCCTTATTTTTCTCCTGGGTCCTGTCCTACCTCAATCCCAATCCAGGAAATAGTAACAAATGCATGAAAAGCACCAAGCTTGCATGCATTCTTTAACGTCACACTCGGAACTCGCTCTCTCATCTGTTAGGCTGTGTATTACACAAGTTGCAAGGACCTTGCAGTCAGAATTTGGGTCTTTTAAATATTTAACTGCTACACAAAAAACTTAAAAGTGTTTGTTTGTTGTAATTTTTAATGATAACGTTTATATGTTCAGATCACAGCAAACCTGGAAGAAGCTCACCGCTGCTTTAAGTGCAGGTTCGATGGCCTACAACTCAAGATGGCAAAAAACCGGCTGCAGAGGCTCCCCCGGGAGGACAGGTGGCGGGAAGAGGTGGGCACAGAGGCCTGGCTGTCTTAAGCAGTGTTTGGATTTGTTCCTTCTCATATTTCTAATTACAGAAGTTCTTTTTTCATCTAGTTTCTCTCTCCACTTATCTTTAGGTTTCTTTAAACTTCTGCTAGGAAAACCAGTGAACTAAATTTCCTTCTTAAAAGATCCACCTCTCCCAAACTGACTGGATTAGACCCACCCACCTTGATGAATAGGTGATACTCATAAAGACAAAATAAGTCCTCTGCTCTGCAGATAGTTTTGAGCACTGTTATATTTTCTTTTTGACAGAACCCAGGTAAAAGGCAAGACATCATGTCCAGCCAGTCTGCTCTACATTGATGGGAAAATAAACAGAATCTTAGACATGTGCCCAGGAAGTGTCATTCTGAACTAGAGAGAAAGTGATGCCCTTGACAGAGCTTCTTCATGTGCAGTTACACCACATTGAATCCTTGAGCCCAGGGACTAGGGCTGACCTGTTTCCACAGTCATCAGAACATGAAGTCTTTGATGTGGGCTGAAGATTTTGGACCTGAGTTTACCCTTTTATGGACTCTTTGATTTCAATACAAAACTACCCATCTTTTTGTCCCTTTCCCAATTTTCCACCCAATAAATTTATATTAATTTGTTTTATGATAGCCAAGTATCATGCAACAGCATCTCCTATTTTTCTAGGTATACTTTATCAAAACATTTAGGGAGCTACTAGATGATATGGCAACTAAAAGATATGATATCCTGCCTCAGTGGTACCAGTCTATCCTGTTACCAATCTATCCTATCCTGTTACCAATCTAACATCTGGTAGGTTAGTCCTGGAAATAAAATCACCTGGAAAATGGTAAAAACTATTCTACTATCTTGTAAATATATACCCTTCTGTGCTGGGTAAATTACCAGCACATCTTTACCAAGACTACATTTCTTATAGAAGGTAGCTCAGATTGTAAATGTCAAAAGGAGCTGTAAATACAAAGCAGTTTATTGAGTATGGCAGTCTGCTCTGCTCCAGACTTGGCTGACCAATGTAAGTGTCCCCACATTAAATGTAGTAATAAATTTAGCTTTATTATATATTTCAAATACTGAGTGGTGAATTAGATAATCCAGACTTAATGTATGTAAATAGCTGGCATAATATCTGGCCTAATTGATACCCCAAAACAGTAGCTGATGATACTCTCAGGACCTAAACCAATGAACAATTCTAAAATTGGAGAGAATATCAAATATGACCACCAGAGACATACTGAGTGCCGGTCTCATCTGATGTAAAAAGATAAAGCTGAATTTGCTGCTTGCTGTGTAAGGGAGAGCTATGTTGGTCAGGCAGAGTCCTCCCCAATCAGAGCAGAGTGATTTATGCAGGGTTTTGGGAAAGCATGGAGTTAACTCAAGGACTGGAAGACTTTCAGGGGCTTAAGTGGGTTGCCATCTTGTATAGGAGTGTAGTTACTTGGGTGAGACTTATTAATCGACATTCTGAGGCAAGTTTACTGGAGTGCATCCATTTAACACATCCATACTGTGTTTGTGACTCAGAAGTTTGGGGCTTAACTGATGGGCAGGCTGAGAAAAGCCCCATCAGGTTGTCTGTAATGACTATGGGACTTACCCCTTTGGTCTTTGTAAGGACACAGACCTTTGAGGGTATTGGAGAGTCATAATCGTGAAACAGCCTAACAAAGAGCCCCATAGAACAATTCACCTTAGTCCTGGGTTGGCACTGAAAACCTTGGTCCTGAATTCTGCATAGGAAAAAAGATGCCAGTTACTGCACAGGAGAAATCATCAATCTTAACAGGTTGTAACTATGTTGTCCCTGAGTATTATCATGACAGTCACAGTCACATACCAAGAATATTTTTACCTTCCTCATCCAGAACAAGGACATTTTTCTTCACTAATGTATTGTCCTAAGGGGTACCATTATTGATAAAGTTGGGTAACATATCTTTATATCATTTTTTAGATTGGCTATACTAAACATTAGCTAGGGAGAATGAGTTATAATTACACTGGTGATCATCTCTAGTAAACCTTTTGTTAGAACAGCCTATTTAGTGTGATGATTTACTAAAGTATTTCTATAATATTTTTAAAGTGTTTCTATAGTGTCTACCATATAGTATACTAGCTGCTATTTTGGGTCCACTTTCATCTGAAACAACCCCAAAACAGGAAAAATATGAAACAGTGGTTTTTAAGAGACTGGCCACAATGCAACACAGAACAGCAATCCCTGAGAGAAAGGGAGCAAGTCAGGCGAGCCCCACTGTTGCCCCGGCTGACAGGCTGAGAGAGTGCTGGCTGCAAGGCAACCCACATGAGGGTGGGTTTCCGGAGTTGAGGAGCCAGAACTGAGAGGCCAGGGAGTCAAAGCTGCTGAAGTTCCAGGACAGGAGAGAGCTGCCCAGAGAGACTTTCAGAGGTGACTGGAGGGTCCTCTGAATATTCAGCTGAGCACTGGTCAGCATGTGCATGGAAGGAAGCGACACGAGGCTGGGATAGAAACAGTCCGGAAGGGTGGCAGTAAGAGGGCCCAGTCCACATACACAGGGACAGCCCCCTCTGCCGGCACTGGAGGCCACGTGCTGTGCAGGGCGCTGAGTGCACTCAGGGAGACCAGCCGCAGCAGTGAAGAGCAGTTAGCCCCCAGCGAACACGGCTCTGGTCCTGACACATCAACGCAAGACCCCAGACATTCCATTTCCAAGTAACTAACTGCCTGACAAAACACAGCTTCAGAATATTTAGAGGAATACGACAATATATGGCATTCATCAAGGTAAAATCAGTTTCTGGCACCCAATCCAAAGTTATCAAACATGCAAAGAGGTAGGAAAATATGACCCCATAAAGAGAAATAAAAATTGACCCAGAACTAACACATTGGCAGACAAGGGCATTAAAAAATTATTGTAACTGTTCTCTATGTTCAAAGAGTATAAGAGTGCACAGTAATATGAGAAAGGACAACAATTCATAATTAGAAAAATGAGTGTTTTCCTCAGCAATGGGTTTACCACATGTGCTAACAGCAGATTTAAAGGCAATTCTACTATAAGACCTGAAGAGATGCTTTCATTAATTTTTTAAGGTTTGTTTAAAAAGTTGTTCTGAAGCGAGGAGACTTAAGCCATGGCTAGCAAATTAAGGAATAAGCAATGGTCTTATGTGTGCTGTGTGGTTAACACTCCCAGAGCATGCGCTAAGCTCTTCATGTTAGTACAAAAAGATGTACGGAAATCTAGAATCAATCTGGACTCTTACTGACTTGGCTCCAGGTAACCTGTCTGGAGTGCTTGGCCCTTGGGGATTCTGAGACCATAACTATTTCTCTGGTAATTTCCCTTTTTTGGTCAGCTTTATTGAGGTGTAATTGACAAAACTGGATGATATTTAAAGTATACATCATGATGACTTGATATACATTGTAAAAGTATTCCTTCCATCTACCTAGTTAATTAACATCCATCACCTCGCCTTTTTTTTTTTTGGTGAGAATATTTAGTTTCAATTCTCTTTGCAGATTTCAATTATATATCAGTCTTTTTAAACTATAATTACTATGCCATACCTTAGATCTTCAGACCTTATTCATCTCAAAACTGGAAGTCTGTAACCCTTTACCAGCCTCTCCCTATTTCCGCAACCCCCTAGCCTCTGGCAATCACTCTTCTAACTCCATGTTTCTATGAGTCTGACTTTTATTTTTTTAAGATTCCACATTAAGTGTCTCTGGTAATTTCTTCAAACTAGTATAGATATTCTAATGTCACAACAGCTATAATTTGATCATATTTAAGGACTGCAGTGTACTTTATCTGGAAGTAAAGTAAATCCTACCTATTAAATCTGTAGTTGTCATAAAGAATAAAGGAATTCCTCTGACAGTGATCCCAAAGTACCATATATGGGTGGAGACTTAACGAAGGACTGGGAATTGTTATAAATTCTCATTTTTTAAAACAGTTCCAGTAAACCAAAGCAAATAAAGTTCATTTCCTCTCAACCTTCTGTAATTACTATATATTTTTTAATTCACCTTTTATCTTTATCATGTCATTTTTACATTGAGACAAAACCTCTCACTGTAAGTCATTTTGTTTTAAATTTTTGCTTTTTCAGACAACTACAAAATTTTTATCTAAGAATCTGATATTCCAGATTCATAGGTTTTACTCTAAATAACACTAATGTCAGCAAGAATGCTGTATTGTCTCACTTGGGAGTTTAGAGAAGGACAAGGAATACAGTCTCCTGTCAGTGGCACCATTAGACAGGTTTTGTACAGCTGTCCCTCATTTCTTAGACAGTATTGGACCATGGTTATTTCAGTGACTCTTTTGCTTGCTGTATCTCCTGCTTTCTTTCCCTAAAGACTTCCCATTCTTCACAGAAGACCTTTGATCTAGTTTTTATTTCAGGGATCAGTTTTATCTAGGGAACCATAGCTTGTTTATTTTCTAAGTCTCTAAAAATACCTAGGCACATATTAGATGTTTTCTCAAATAGTTACACATTTCAAATTATTTTTTCTTATTCAATTTCCTAGATTATATTTGAACCTGTTGATAAAAAGAGAGGACAAGTCTTTCTTTACTTGTTGTGGTCTGCCCCAGAACACACTTTGAAAACAAAAGCAAAATTTCTAAGAAAGTTGACTATTCAATAATATTTGGCATCTCTCAAGAGCATTTATTTGGGCCTCTTATCTCTGGTGGTCAATCTCAGTTCTCTGAGCAAGATGGCTTTATGCTGGCACTGCCCTATATCATAAGCTCTGTACCTTGGACTTCTTTGGGCAATAGGGACTCTGTAAACCATTTGTTAATGTAAGCCTTTTATAAATGGCCACAAACAGTGTATAAATATGAAATACAAGAACAGACTGGAATATTTTCTACTTACCAACCCCAGAAGAGGGCCTTCCTTAAAGTTCTAACAAGTGAATTGAGGATTGAGGATTGAGTCTCTATTGGATGGACTGGTCACATGCCCTCCCTTAACCAACCACTGTCACTTGAAAGATGGATTATACACTGATTGGCTAGGTCTGGGTGTGAGATGTGTCCATCTCTGCAACTGAGGCTAGTTCCCCAGAGAAAATAGAAGTGATGTTTTCAGAAAAAAAGGGGATTTGAAGTCAGATCAAAACCACAGATGTCCATCATACTCATGACTGTAAGTAGAGAAAAATCACCAAGATGATCACGACTGAACTTCACTAACACTGCAGCCAGTGAGCTCTGAGGCAGTACTATACTAGGTGCTTTGTTTATACTGACACTTCTTTTCCTCCAGAGCATTTATATAGACAGCTACAAGCTGCCAAGTTCTTCCTGAAACTTTAAAAACTGATTCTTCAATAACCTATATATAGGGACTTTGAGGTAGCTAAAGACAATAGCTATCTACCTACTAATATTTCCTTCATAAGCAATCTGAAACACAAAAGGGAAAGTAAATTCTACATCAAACCACCCTGTCAGCACAAATTGAAGGCAGGCAATGTCAAATCTTCCAAATAACTAAATAAAATTTGGAAAACACCAAATCCCACTGTGTGCTCTCTCACACTTCTGCTCTACTTCACTGCACTATAGGTTCTGTAGCAAAGGCAGACCAAGAAGAAATGCAGGAAAGACAGAAACAGGGAGAAACTGAATGGGTATAAGGATGACCAGAAACCACCACCACCACCACAAGGACTTAAATGCAAGACTAGATATGGAAACACTAAAAAAGTGTCCAAGCAGATCAGAGCATGACCCACAGGAAAGGCACTTAACATAGGCATGATTTAAAGGGGCACCCTTCAATAAATGCATAGCTTCTGGAAAGGAAAAAAAAGGCAAGAGTAAGGGAGAAGCTCTTTGGAGATTAGATCAAGGGGAAAGTAAAAAAATGGAAATTTTATAGTTGGTTAAAAAAAGGCATAAAAATCAAAGAGCTAATAACCCTTCAAACAACCAGCAACACACAAAACACCCTGGAAAAGTACCTGGATTTTGTTATGCTGACTAAAGAGGACACAGTGAATCAAAGTACTGCAAATACCCCAATACCATAATAAACATGAAAAAAGGAAAGTCCATAAGACTTACTGCAGAGGTTGGGAAATGATGTTCCCCACATCTCAACTGAGGAGAATTTCCCTAAATAAACAATCCTAAAGAAGAAACTAAAAGTGAATAGTCAAGCAAATTGGTTTCAGACAAACTTTTGAGGATATGAGAAAATACCATGAAACAAATACAAAAACTAAGGACAAAAAGGGAGAGGCTTAAAGATGGTGCTATGAGAAGTAAGACAGAAACCTCTTTCCAAAATCACATATATGAAAACACAGCAAATATAACTAATCATGAAAGAGTAACCAGAAAGACAGCAACAGACCACCTACATCTGGAGAAAGAGAAGACCTCACAGAAAAGGGTAAAGTAGCAAAGCTGCCATCTGGTGGGACTCTAACCCTACCCCCACCCCAGCACGCCAATGGGAGGAAAAGAAATGGAGCGGGGAGGGGGTGGAGGCCTAGGACTGCTGAACATCCAGCCCTGGAGGTCTGCTCGGGGAGCATGAACCCACATTACATGGTGCTCTGGAGATTAGTGGGGTTGGAAAGCTAAGACAGACGGAATACTCAGAGAGACTAGATAACAGCTGCTAGTGGACAGCAAGTACCCAAAACCAGCCAGTCCAGGACAAAAGAAAGGCAGGCACTTTGAAAGACTTTCCAACAGTGAGAGGGCTGCTAAAGGGGCAAGGATTGCACAGAGCTTGCTGCTCTGGATAAAGGACAGGTGGACAAAATCATCCTGGCACACTCAGCCCAAAAGGTTGGGAACTTTCAGGAGCCTCAGGCACTTCATCCCCCTGACTGAGGACTGCACCAAGGCCCCCCACTGCAATACGCAGCCTGTCACTCCTTCCTCCCAGCCAGCACAAGTTCACAAACCTGCTGCTCCCGCCATTGTGCAAGGCCAACCAGAAGGCAGTTCCACCTACAGCAGATAAAGGGGAGTAACGCAGGAGCTCCTCCCTGTGTGCATGGCCCACTGGCCCTCACAGTGTAGACAGGCAATGCAGCCAGGAAGCAGGAAAGAGCACTTTCCCCTGGGATGGCACTGGTGCCTCTCGCCTGCTAACCCTGTCATCACTCCAGGTGCTGGCAAGCTCCAAAGTAGAGCTTCTGGGCAATAGAGGTCACCGCTGACACAAACTTATTATTCCATAGTAATCATTAGCAATATGAAATGGCAAAAGAATTTGTACAAACCTAGTCCCACAAATACCAGAAAGAGGGCTAAGTGAAACTGAAATCACCAATCTTCCTGATAAAGATTTCAAAATAATAATCATAAACATGATCACAGAGCTACAGAAAAATATTCAAAACCTCAGGGAGGACTTCAAGAAAGAGATGAAACTTAAAAATACAGTATCTGAAATGAAACATACAACAGAAGGATTTAAAAGCAGATTAGATGAGGTAGAGGAGACAGTAAATGGAATAGAAATGAAAGAACAGGAATACAAAAAATCTGAGGCTCAGAGAGAAAAATGGATCTCTAGGAAAGAAAGAATATAAAGAGAACTGTGTGACCAAATGGAACAATATTCACATTGATAGGGGTACCAGAAAAAGAAGAAGAGAGAAAAAAGGATAAAAAGTCTCTTTGAGGAAATAATGGATGAAAACTTCCCCAATCTAGGGAAGGAGAGAGTCTCTCAGGTCATGGAAGTGCACAGATCTCCCAACACAAAGGACCCAAGGAAGACAACATAAAGACATATAATATTTAAAATGGCAAAGACCAAGGATAAAGACAGACTTTTTAAAGCAGCTAGAGAGAGAAAACAGATTGCATACAAAGAAAACCCACCAGGCTATCATCAGATTTCTCAACAGAAACCTTACAGGCCAGAAGGGAGTGCAATGATATAATTAAGGCAATGAAACGGAAGGGCCTCGAACCAAGAATACTCTACCTGGCAAGGATATCGTTTAAATTTGAAGGAGGGATGAAACAATTTCTAAGTAAAACTTGAGGGAATTTATTTCCCACAAATCATCTCTACAGTGTATTTTAGAGGGACTGCTATAGAAGGAAGTCCTCCAAAAGCTAAATAGCTGTCACCAGAGAAAATAATACCACAGTAAAGGAAGAAGACCAATTAATTACTACCAAATGCAAAATTAAATCAACTATGCACAAAGTAAGTTAAGGGATATACAAAGAGTACAGAATATGACACCTAAAATATAAAGAGTGGAAGAGGAAGAAAAAGAAGGGAGAAAAAAAACCTTTAGATTGTGTTTGAAACAGCATAATAAGCCAGTTAAGTTAGATTAGATAGTAAAGAAGCTTCCCTTGAACCTTTGGTAACCACGAATCTAAAACCTGCAAGGGCAATAAGTACATATCTATCTATGATCTCCCTAAATGTAAATGGACTGAATGCACCAATCAAAAGACATAGAGTTACAGAATGGATTAAAAAAACAAGACCCATCTATATGCTGCTACAAGAGACTCACTTAAAACCCAAAGACATACACAGATTGAAAGTAAAGGGATGGGAAAAGATATTTCATGTAAATAATAGGGAGAAAAAAGCAGTAGTTACAGTACCTGTTATCAGTTAAAATAGACTTGAAAGCAATGAAAGTAATAAGAGCCAAAGAAGGGCATTACATAATGATAAAGGGGTCAGTCCAACAGGAGGATATGACCATTATAAATATCTATGCACCCAACATAGGAGCACATAATTATGTAAAACAAATACTAATAGAATTAAAAGGGGAAATAGTATGCAAAGCATACATTTTAGGAGACTTCAACACACCACTCACTCCAAAGGACAGATAAACCGGTCTAAAATAAAAAAAGGAGACAGAGGCACTGAACAGCAGATGGGAACAGATGAACCTAACAGACATCTCCAGAACACTCCACCCAAAAGCAGCAGGATTACACATTCTTCTCACATGGAACATTTCCAAAATAGATCACATACTAGGCCACAAAAATTCAAAAAGATTTAAATTGTACCAACCAGCTTCTCCGACCACAAAGGTATGAAACTAGAAATAAATTATGTAAAGAAAACAAAAAAGTGCACAAACACATGGAGGCTAAATAACATGCTTCTAAATAATCAGTGGATCACAGACAAAATTAAAACAGAGATCAAGGAATACATGGAGAAAAATGAAAACAGCTCAATAGCCCAAAACCTGTGGGATGGAGCAAAAGCAGTTCTAAGAGGAAAGTATATAGCAATACAGGCTTATCAAAAGAAAGAAGAACAATCCCAAATGAACAGTCTAAGCTCACAATTAATGAAACTATAAAAAGAACAAATGAGGCCCAAAGCCAGTAGAAATAGGGACATAATAAAGATCAGAGCAGAAATATATAAAATCGAGAAAAATAAAAGAATAAAAGCAATCAGTGAAACCAAGAGCTGGTTCTTTGAGAAAATAAACAAAATAGATAAACCCCTAGCTAGACTTATCAAGAAAAAAAGAGAGTCTACACAAATAAACAGAATCAGAAATGAGAAAGGTAAAGTCACTATGGATACCACAGTCAATACAAAGAATTATTAGAGAATACTATGAAAAGTAATATGCTAACAAATTGGATAACATAGAAGAAATGGACAAGTTTCTAAAAAAATACAACCTTCCAAGGCTGAACCAGGAAGAAACAGAAAATCTGAACAGACCAATTATCAGCAATGAAATTGAATAGGTAATCAAAAAGTACCCAAGAACAAAATTCCTGGATCAGATGGCTTCACTGCTGAATTTTATCAAACATTTAGTGAAGACCTAATACAAATCCTCCTTAAAGTTTTCCAAAAAGTACAAGAGGAGGGAATACTTCCAAACTCATTCTATGAGGCCAGCATCACCCTAATACCAAAACCAGGCAAAAATACCACAAAAAAAGAAACTTACAGACCCGATGAACATGGATGCAAAAATACTCAACAAAATATCAGCTAACCAAATTCAAAAATACATCAAAATGATCATGCATCTTGGTCAAGTGGGATTTATCCCAGGGATGCAAGGATGGTACAATATTCGAAAATCCATCAACATCATCCACCACATCATCAAAAAAGGACAGAAATCACATGATCACCTCCATAGATGCATTTGACAAAATTCAACATCCATTCATGATAAAAAATCCCAACAATATGGGTATAGAGGGCAATTACGTCAACATAATAAAGGCCATATATGGCAAACCCACAGCCAACATCATACTTAACAGTGAAAAGCTAAAAGCTTTTCCTCTAAGATCAGGAACAAGACGAGGATGCCCACTTTCCCCACTTCTATTTAACATAGTACTGGAAGTCCTAATACAGCAATCAGACAACACAAAGACATAAAAGGCATCAATAATGGTGAGGAAGAAGTTAAACAGTCACTGTTTGCAGATGACATGATATTGTACATAAAAACCCTAAAGAATCCACCCCAGAACTACTAGAACTAATAACTGAATTCAGCAAACTTGCAGGATACAAAATTAATACACAGAAATCTGTTGCACTCCTATATACTAATGATGAACTAGCAGAAAGAAAAATCAGGGAAACAAATCCATTTACAACTGCATCTAAAAGAATAAAATACCTAGGAATAAGCCTAACCAAGGAGATGGAAGACCTATATACTCTGAAAACTACAAGACAGTCTCAAATGAAATTAAAGAAGTCACCAATAAATGGAAATACCCATGCTCATGGGTAGGAAAAATTAATACTGAGGCCATTAATAAAGTGGCCATCCTGCCTAAAGCAATCTACAGATTCAATGCAATCCCTATCAAAATACCAACAGCATTGTTCAACGAACTAGAACAAATAGTTCTAAAATTCATATGGAGCCACAAAAGACCTTGAATAGCCAAAGCAATCCTGAGAAGGAAGTAAAGCTGGGGGGATTATGCTCCCCAACATCAAGCTCTACTACAAAGCCATAGTAATCAAGACAATTTGGTACTGGCACAAGAATAGAACCATATATCTGGAATAGAATAGAAAGCCCAGATATAAACCCACACATATATGGCCAGTTAATATACAATAAAGGAGCCATGTACATACAATTGGGAAATGACAGCTTCTTCAACAACTGGTGTTGTCAAAACTGGAAAGCTACATGTAAGAGAAACCGGATTACTGTCTAACTCCATGCACAAAAGTAAACTTGAAATGGACAGAAGACCTGAATATAAGTTATGAAACCATAAAACAGAGAAGAGAACATAGGCAAAAATCTCTTGAATACAAACATGAGCAATTTTATCCTGAACACATCTCCTCAGGCAAGGGAAACAAAAGCAAAAATACACAAATGGGACTACATCAAGCGAAAAAGTTTCTGTACAGCAAAGAACTTTCCAAATATAAAAGTTCAAAAAAGATTGTTCCATCAGCAGAACAAAAAGGCATCCTACAGTATGGGAGAATATATTCATAAATGACATCTGATAAGGGGTTAACATCCAAAATATATAAAGAGCTCACACACCTCAACACCCAAAAAGCAAATAACCCAATTAAAAGGTGGGCAGAGGATCTGAACAGACACTTCTCCAAAGAAGAAATTCATGGCCAACAGGCTCATGAAAAGATGCTCCACATCACTAATCATCAGGGAAATGCAAATTAAAACCACAACGAGATATCACCTCACACCAGTTAGGATGGCCAACATTCAAAAGATAAGCAACAACAAATGCTAGTGAGGATGTGGAGAAAGGGGAACCCTCATACACTGCTGGTGAGAATGTAAATTAATTCAACCATTTGTGGAAAGCAATATGGAGGTTCCTCAAAAAACTCAAAATAGAAATACCATTTGCCCCAGGAATTCCACTCCTAGGAATTTACCTGAAGAAAACAAGATCACAGATTCAAAAAGACATATGCATCCCTATGTTTATCGCAGCACTATTTACAATAGTCAAGACATGGAAGCAACCTACGTGTCCATCAGTAGATGAATGGCTAAAGAAGATGTGGTACATATACACAATGGAATATTATTCAGCCATAAGAAGAAAACAAATCCTACCATTTGCAACAACATGGATGGAACTAGAGGGGATTATGCTCAGTGAAATAAGCCAGGTGGAGAAAGACAAATACCAAATGATTTCACTCATTTTTGGAGTATAACAAGAAAGCAAAGCTGAAGGAACAAAACAGAAGCAGACTCACAGAACCCAACAAGGGACTAGTGGAAAGAGAAAGGGGGTGTGGACAGCAGGCAGGAAGGGAGGGAGGGAGAAGGGGATTAAGGGGTATTAATATTAGCACACATGGGGGGGACACGGGGAAAGCAGTATAGCACAGAGAAGACAAGTAGTGACTCTATAGCATCTTACTATGCTGATGGACAGTGAGTGTAATGGGGTATGTGGGGGGGACTTGAAAGTAGGGGTGAATGTAGTAACCACAACGTTGGTCATGTGAAATCTTTATAAGACTGTGTATCAATGATACCTTAATTAAAAAAAAAAGCCTGCACACATTTCTGACTGAAAGCTTGACCTTTTGAATGGTAAGAGGTTTTCCATCATCCATGAAAAGATAACATGCTGAAGAACATACTGCTTCTTGTCACTACATCAGGCTCTGAATTTGTATCAACTTTTTTGTACCAATTATTTCTGACTCTTTATCATTGGACCTGATTACAGATCAGTGATTCCAATTTATGAAGGCTAAGGCTCCAAGAAGTTAAATAACTTGCCAAATTGTAAAGACCTAGTTATTTTCAGAGCTGAAAGCAACAACTTGGTTTTATAACTCAGGATCCTTTCATTATAATACTGTTCCTTCTTCAATTGTGATACTTATAACAACTAATACCAACGTAGTTTTAAATATAAAAGTTCAACGAAAATTAAAATTTCATATGAAATAAATTAGCTGTATTATTCTTTTTAAAAAAAAAAAGATTGTAGTCAGGCTAGTTGGTCACCTTTTAGTTCAATGAAGGTGGTTTTCCACCACATTCTACCTCACAACACAAGCCTTTATATTTAAATGGATTAAACATTTTAAGGGAAAAACACTACTTCTGGGTACACACTGAAAAGAATTAAAAGCAGGGATTTGTACACCAACGTTCACTGCATTATTCACAAGAGCCAAGATGGAAACAACCCAAATTTCTGCTGATGAATGAATAAACAGAATTTGGTATATATGGAGAATGGGATATTGAATATTCAGCCTTTGAAAAGAAGGAAATTCGACACATGCTACAACATGGATGAACCTGGAAGACATCAAGCCAAGTGGAATGAGCTGGTCACAAAAGCACAAATACCACTTACCTGAGGTATGAAAGTAGGGATTCACAGAGGCAAAGTAGGATGGCGGGCTCCAGGGTTTGGGGGAGAGGGAAAATAAAGTTATTGTTTAGTGAGTACAGAGTTTCCTTTGAGGAAGATGAAAAGGTTCTGGAAATGATGGTGGTGATGGTTGTATAAAAATGTGCATGTATTTAATGTCACAGAACTGTATGCTTAAAAAATGGCTAAAATGGTAAATTTTATATGATCCCTATTTAGCCACAATTTTTTAAAAGGAAAGGAACAAAACCATAAAGGAACTAGCTTGTATGAATGGAAAGTCTTGTCACTTTGAGCAAGAAAGACATTTCTGACACCAAAGGCAGAAAATCGAAAGAAAAGAAGAGTCCTTTCTCTTACAAACAAAATTAATAAACAGCAAATCTACTGAGGTTCCTCCTCCCCTTCACCTTCCTGGGCCTTGCCCCTGTGGCCTACCTGGTAAGGGAGAGAGATGAGGCCCCCTCTGGGCCATCAGCACAGCACCAACACAGATCCCAGCACACAGCTCTGAGAGACCACTTCAGTCTAACCCGGCAAAGGATCCCTAAGGCCTCACTGTCCGATAAGCAATCATTAGCAAGCACCACAGGTTCCTTTCCCAAAAATCCTCCTGAAACAAAACAGCAAGGCTTTTGGGAGTTTGCAAAGCCTGCAGTAGCATTTGGGCTGCTCCTCATCCACAGGGCAGGTACTCTGTTTCTTTCCAGACCCAGGAGAGGTCCTCATGTTGCCCAGCTACTCTTGAGTCAAACTGGTGAATGGTGGTGATTTTAGGACCATCTCCCACAAACCACCTTTAATACCCATTGAACTCAAAACATATCCTTCATTTTCAGAAGTTGATGGACCAGGGAAGAAATCTATTCAAATTCAATGCTTATTAAAAATTATGTGTTCCACACACTTCTCTGAAGTGCAACATGAATGACACATGTCAAGTGACAGATTCCTTCCTTCATTTCCTCCAAGAGCCACCAGTTCAGCGACTGGTTTCTCATGCTCTTTCAAAGCCTTTTAACATCACTGAATTATTCCACAGAAGCACCACCAATTAGTTCATATCCCAGCCACTCAGCAGTCAAAAACAACCAAGTTTCCAGTGATGCCCTATACTGGCAAACGTAAGCCATCTTCTCTTCCCCACATGAGCATCTGGTAACACCTATTCCTAACACACTAGTTTCTATTAGACAGTCCAAGGCATCCTGAACTCAGAGCACCGTGAACTGATCCATCTATGTTCATCTGTTCAGGGACCTGTAATTCATATA
This sequence comes from Smutsia gigantea, assembly GCA_032199065.1. Classification (NCBI taxonomy): domain Eukaryota; kingdom Metazoa; phylum Chordata; class Mammalia; order Pholidota; family Manidae; genus Smutsia; species Smutsia gigantea. The sequence continues at coordinate 69,263 of JAVSCE010021334.1, forward strand.
AAGCCTCTGACCCTTAAGGACTATTGGAAATGCATAAGAACTTTACAATTCAGATATAATGCCATTAATTAAGAATTCCTAATATGGTCCTTCAAATTTGTATAGTCCAGGATGGCAGCCAATATAGCCATTTTGAATTTAATTAAAATTAAATATAATTTCAAGTTCAGTTCCTCAGTTGCACTAGCCACATTTCAAGAGCTCAGTAGCCACAAATCAGGCTAGGCCCCTGATTTGGACAGCACAGACATATAGAACATTTACATCAAAACAGAAAGTTCTGTTGGACAGTACTGCCTTGAATCATGGATCTTTTGATGACACTCTTTCCAACATTCACTAAATGTCTGTGCTTCCATAACTCCATTCTTCCCAGGTATAGAGACAACATGCTTCTTCCTAGCCCTCAACTTCCATACCAACCTTCTTTCCATTTCTAGCTTGAGTACTGTGGAACTCAAAGCACTATCCTATTTTTACTACCCTGACCTCACCCCTCCCAGGAATTCTGGGGAACACTGAGGGATGTGCTTGCTACACCCAGGGTACATAAGCATGTGCATGTGTAATACTCTCCTCAGCCTATCGCCAACAACAGCAGGTTCAAGGAGCTGGCTGTAGTCAGTTCACCTATCATGGTGAGCGCAGGGATCTCCCGCACAACAGCGCAGTGTGTCTGCTTCTTGTACCCCAACAACACACTCTGGATATTTAGAGGCTAGTCACATGGTAACACAAATGTAAGTAACTTTCTGTTTTCAAGCCACAGAGACCTTATAAGTATTAACTCATAGCAAAATTAATGAAACAAAATTATTTGGGACTAGCAACTCCTGTCTTGGCTCTCCCGGTAACACAGCTTTCAACACCCCTCCAGTCTAGGAAAAGCCCTGACATTGTGTTATGGCCTAGAGTCAAGTAGAGATTAAGGTAGGTGCTGGATAGAGTCTACCTGGCTCAGTCTGGACCTGGAATCCCAGTCCATTTCCTTCTGTGCCTTTCCAATACCAAGGGAGGGTACCACTGGGCAGGTAGAGCCTGCCATTAATCAAAAAGATTCCTGTCAAAGGAAACTCTGTGATCTCAAACAGCAGTTCTCTTCCAGACAGGTGAAGCTTGTAGGTTTCTGATTTCTACTGCTTTTAACATATATCCCAACATCTCTTCCCACTCCTGCAAGGCTACTGCCTCAACTACTCCAGTGTGTCATACTAGCTAAAAAGAGCTACCTTCTGTTGTTTTCTCTGATTATACTATAGCCCCAACTTTCCATTCTTCTATCAGAAGTAACAGTAAGAATAATTTCAGGAGTTTCTTTGATCTCCTAAGATGCCTGCCAAGTTAACACTCAGAACTGATAAAGAGTTTTCCAGATAAGCAAAAGCTAAAGGAGCTATTCACACTAAACCGGTTTTATAAGAAATTTTAAAGGGATTTCTCTAAGCTGGAAAGAAAGGGGACTAATTAGTAACAACATATATAAAGGAATTTCATTTGAAAAGTAATAAAAGTTGTGGATTAATCATTTATTAAGCTTATATGAAGGTTAAAAGGCAAAAGTAGTAAAAATAACTCTGATTAGATAATTAGCTAAGGGATACATGAGATAAAAAGATGGAAATGGTGACATCATAAATGAAATGTGGTGGGGGGAGAGTAAAAGGGTTGAGCTTTAGAATGTGGTCAAACTTAAGTTTTTACCAACTTAAACTAGACTACTACAGATATAAGTTGTTGTGTGTAAACCTCATGGTAACCAGAAAGCAAAAAAACCTATAATAAATTCAGAAAAGATAAAATAAAAACATGCCACTAAAGAAAGCTAACAAACCACAAAAGAGAGCAAGAGAAAAAGAACTACAAGAACAGCCAGAAAACAATTAACAAAATGGCAATAAGCACATATTGATAATTGCATAAATGTAAATGAACTAAATTTTTCAGTCAAAATACATACAGTGGCTGAATGGATTAAAAAAAAAAACAGTAGCCATCTAAGCCATCTATACACTGCCTACAAGAGACTCACTTTAGATGTAAGGACATATACAGACTGAGAAAGAAGGGATGGAAAAAGGTATTCCATGAAAATAAAAACTAATATTTGGAGTAGCTATACTTACACCAGACAAAATAGACTTTAAAACAAAGATTATAATAAGAGACAAGTGCATTACATAATGATAAAGGAGTCAGCACAAGAGGATATAACATTTGCAAATATTTATGTACCAAATGTAGAAGCACCTAAATATGTAAAGCAAATATTACCAGACCTAAAGAGAGAAGTTCACAGCAATACAATAATAGTAGGAGACATCAATGCCTATATCATCCAGATGGAAAATCAATAGGGAAACACTGACCTTAAACACTACATTAAACCAGATAGACTTACCAGATATTTATAGAACATTCCATCAAAAAACATCACAATATACATTCTTGTCAAGTGCCCAAGGGACACTTTCCAAGATAGACCATATGTTAGGCCACAAAATAAGCCTTAATATAATAAAAGAAGATTGAAGTCATATCAGGCATCTTTTCCAACCACAGTGGTTATGAAAGCAGAAATATAAGATAAAATCATATCATCTCAGTAGATGTAAAAAAAACATGTAAAATTCAACATCTATTTATTATAAAAACTCTCAACAAAGTAGGCATGGAGGGAACATACCTCAACATAATAAAACCCATGTATGACAAGCCCATACCTAACCTCATGCTTAATGGTGAAAAGCTGAAAGCTTTCCCTCTAAGATAAGAAAGAAGACAAGGATGTCCACTCTTGCCACTTTTATTCAACAGAATATTGGAATTCCAAGCCAGAGCAATGAAGAAAAAGAAATAAAAGCCATCCAAATTGAAAAGTAAAACTGTTATTATTTGTATATGACAACGATATCATATATAGAACACACTGAAAAGTCCATTAAACTGTTAGAATAAATGAATTCAGTAAAGTTGCAAGGTACAAAATCAATACCCAAAAATATGTTGCAATTCTACACAGTTACTATGAACTAGCAGAAAAAGAAATTAAAAAAACAACCCCATTTACAATTGCATCAAAAAGAATAAAATACCTAGGAATAAGTCTAAACAAGGATGTGAAAGAGCCATATATTGAAAACTGTAATATATTAATGATGAAAGAAATCGAAGACAATGTAAGGATATTCTGTGCTCATGGATTGGAAGAATTAATACTGTTGAAATGTCCATACTACCCAAAGCAGTCTATAGATTCAATGCAATCCTTATCACATTTCTACTGGCACCTTTCACAAAAATAAAACAATCCTAAAGTTTGTACTAAACCACAGAAGACCTCAAATAACCAAAGCTATCTTGAGAAAGAAGAACAAAACAGGAGTCATCATGTGCCCTGATTTCAAACTATATTACAAAGCTATGGTAATCAAAACAGTATGGTATTTTCATAAAAACAGACACATGGGTCAATGAAACAGAGTCCAGAAATAGACCCAGGCATATCTAATCAATTATTTTATGACAGACAAACCAAGAATATATAATGGGGAAAGGATAATCTCTTCAACAAATGGTGCTGGGAAAATTGAGTGGCTATATGAAAAAGAATGAAACTGGACTATCTTACATTATACATAAAAATTAACTCAAAATGGATTAAGGATGAATTAAGACCTGAAACCATACAATTCCTTGAATAAAACATAGGTAGTAAACTCCTTGACATAGATTTTGGTGATTTCTTAATTCTGACACCAAAAGCAACCTAAAATACACAAGTGGGACCACATGAACTAGAAAACTTCTGGACTGCAAAGGAAAACATCAGCAAAATGAAATGACAACATACTGGTAGAAGATGTTTGCAAATCATACATCTGATAAGGTGCTAATATCCAAAATATATAAATTACTCAAACACTTCAAGAGCAAAAACAAACAAAAAACCCACAAGTGATTGATCATAAGAGGCAGAGGATGCAAATAGAAATTTTTTCAAAGAAGACATACAGATGGCCAACAGGGACATGCAAAGATGCTCAACATCACTAATCATCAGGGAAATGCAAATCAAAACCACCATGAGATACCATCTCACACCAAGCAGAATGGCCACTATCCAAAAGACAAGAAATAAGTACTGGTGAGGGTGTGGAGAAAAGGAAACCCTTGTGCACTGCTGGTGGTAATACAAATTGGTGTAACCTCTATGGAGAACAGTATCAAAAAATTAAAAGTATAACTATATTTGATCCAGCAATTCCACATATGGAATTATCCAGAAGAAAATGAAAACGCTAACTGGAAAAGACATATGCACTCCCATATTCCCTTCAGCATTATTTAACAAAAGCCAAAACATGGAAACACCCTTTGTGGCTATTAATGGATGAATGCATAAAGAAGATGTGATATATATACATACAATGGAATTTTGTTCAGCCATAAAAAAGAATGAAATCTTGCCGCTTGGAACAACATGGATAGACCTCATGCTAAATGAAGTAAGAGCATTATGCTAAATAAGTCAGAGAAAGACAAAGACCATATAATCTCACTTTTATGTCACATCTTTCAAAAAACTGATAGATATAGAGACTAGATTGGATGTCACCAGAGGTCGTGGGGAGGTAGGAGAGTGGAGGAGAAGTGGGTGAACTGTTTTATATTGTTTTAGTTTAAATACTTTGAATTTTTTTTAAAGACCAAAACCAAAAATATGTAGGAAAATACCTTCACAATTTGAAGAGATTACATAAACAGAATATAAGAAACGATGCTTAGAGGAAAACTGGAATTTGAAACAACAGATTCAATTTAAAAAAAAAGAATCTCAGAAGTTTCTTTTGCCTCTTGAGATGACTGAAGTTGGCCCACAGATACCAGCACATACTTGACTCCTACCTGTCTCCACTGCCTTTAAAAACATATTTCTTGGTCGTCCTAGAGAAGACTTCTGGCTTCATGATGAGACTAGAATCATTTGTTAAGGTAAAGCCAAAAGCCTGCTATGAAGCCCTTAAGCAGTCAAGCACACAGGCCATGAACCCTCTCTGTCATTTTTTTATCCTTACACCATCTCAGAGGAGAGCCTTTTAAATCCTTCACATTCCACCTACACCTCCAAGTCTCTGGAAAGTGTAACCGTATCTCTGTAGATGCCTCCCCTTCCCCCTGCACTCACTCTCTGCTTCTAACACCTGTTACCTCACCACCCAGGCAGTTTCGACGATCCTACTGTTTGTTTCCTACTTTCTGTCCGACCAGATGAAGATGGGGCTGGTCTTTGTGGATAAAATGAGAGTTCCTGTGGCTAGGATTCTCACCTGGCCCTGGTTGATTAGCTCACTGCACACCTGTGGGCAATACATGGCTGTTGACTGTATATAAAGAGCTCCGCTCAGTGCTCTGGGTATGACACAGTGGTATGGCTGCAAGGCTGCAGGAGAGCAGAGCAGAGGCTGGAGTGGTGGCAGTGCCAAGGACAGAGGCCCAGAGGATGGCTGTGTGGTACGACTGCGCAGACAGACCAGAGGACGGCTGTGCAGAGAGAGAAGCCTAGAGGAGACTGGCTTGCTGCATACAGACTTGCTCTGAGTGAACAGGATTTTAGTGACTGACCTGCCACCATGGAAATAAAGTTGGGTGTAACCCTTTCACCCCAAGAACGTTTTGCTGTCAATTTCTTTGGTCACACTGAATCCATAGCAAACTTGCCTGGGGCTGAAACCCATTGGCAAGACAATTGGCATAGTTGGCAGGATTCATTGTTGACCAAGGGAAAAGACAGGCTGCCCTATGGGAGGGGTGCTTCAGCGGGCTGCCCCTGTGAATGGGGAGATGGTGGATTGTCCCCCAATGGGTATGTGGTCAGAGGTGACTTGCCTCCTAGAGACTGCACCCTCTTGTGGTCATCATCACCATCTTTCTCTCGTCCTTAGCTCAGAGAGGAGGAGCGCCTGAAATAAATATGCCATGTGGAGCCTCACCTACAGCACAAACTTATCTAGACTCTTTGTTTCTAAGATGATGACCCCAGGAGTGGAGGCAAAGGGAGGTGACACCTGAGGCTGTAGGGGCGGCCCTTAGAATAATAAGTAGATCCTTTGAGAAACAGAGTGCCCGTGAGGCAGCAGGGACTGTGGGTTGGCTGCTTCTCACAGTATTAAAAGAGTCTACAAAAGAAACCCAAGAAATGGCGGCACGAGAACGAGAGCTGCAAACTTCTGTGGATTCCCTGAGGAAGGAGATGGCATTGATGCGAGAGGAGGAAGCATGAGAGCACCGGCAGCAAGGTGCCATTGGAGATGAGACGGCAGTGCTGCCAGGTGTTCTGAAGGAGGAAGAGGCCATCAAGGAAAAAGACAAACTCCTGAGGGAAGCACAGGCAGAGGTATCACGAGAACGTCAGCTGCAAAGCATTGAGGTGAAGGTAAGAGAGCTTCTGAAGACTGAGCTAGCATTGCTGCAGGGCACTGTAACAGAGGAGGCACTTGGGGGAGTGGAGAGAAAGGTGCCATCAGCCCCAGAAATGCAGGAGCTGGGGAAGGATGAAGGGGTGGTGCTGGAGGCACTGGCCTCTCCTGTGTTGAAAGCCCCCCCAGTGGTTGTAAAGAAAATAATGACCCAGCAAATGAAAGTTCCCAAAAGAGAGGAGCAGCCCCCTCCCCAGGTCGAAGAGCACTCTGTGGTCAGCCCTTATACTCAGGCTGAGCCGGTGGCTGTGGGACTTAGGGGCGGATGGAATTGTTCTTTCCGGATCAGAGATGGGAAAGCTATCTTCCCTGACAGTGCAGCCCACCTTGAGGCAGCAATTACAAAATGCGAGGTGACATGTACAGTAGCTGAAGCAACGAGAACGCAGAAAGAAATAAGACCTGTTACTCACAGGAGGATTTGAGGGGCCCCGGGAGGGTTACAAGGACCCAGATGTGGGTTGATCAGATATGGGCAGGAATAGATGGAAGGAAATTAGACGGGAAGCCAAATAGGATCTCACTGGAGCTATGGGAACAACTGAAACCAGTGCAGCAGTTCAAGCCATTAAGATTAAAGGCAGAGGTCAGAGACAGAGCCATGAGTCCGGCCTGTGTGTCTGCAAGACTTTTTGCTGGAGAGGCTGGAGAAAAATGTTGGAGCTTCCTTGCACAGGGACCATTGCAGAGGACTAAGGGCACATAGATTGAGAGGAGAGAATCCTGGAGGGGTGGGGTGTGGATAAAATGAGAGTTCCTGTGGCTAGGATTCTCACCTGGCCCTGGTTGACTAGCTCACTGCACACCTGTGGGCAATACATGGCTGTTGACTCTACATAAAGAGTTCTGCCCAATGCTCTGGGCATGAAACGGTGGTATGGCTGCAAGGCTGCAGAAGCACAGAGCAGAGGCTGGAGTGGTGGCAGTGCCAAGGACAGAGGCCCAGAGGACGGCTGTGGAGGACAACTATGCAGAAAGGCCCAGAGGATGTCTGTGTGGGAGAACTGTGCAGAGAGGCCCAGAGGACGGATGTGTGGAAGAACTGTGCAGAGGGGCCCAGAGGATGGCTGTGCAGACAGAGGAGCCCAGAGGCTGAGACCGGCTTGCTGCACACAGACTCACTCTGAGTGAACGGGATTCTAGTGACTGACCTGCCACCTGGAAATAAAGTTGGGTATAACCCTTTCACCCCAAGAATGTTTTGCTGTCAATTTCTTTGGTCACATTGAATCCATAGCGAAATTGCCTGGGGCTGAAACCCACTGGCAAGACATCTGCCTTCTAATCTTCCTAAAAACTCCACTTGATTTGCCAGGATCTTTCCTACTTTACAAAAACACAGTCCAACTTTGTTTTGAAGTTTCATGTAGGCCATAAAAGGGGGCAAGAGGGGAGACTGATAAGTTTGCGACACCAAAATTTAAAACTTAAATTTTACAAAAATACACAATAAATAAAGTGAAAACCAGGTGACTAAGTCTTAATTCCAGATTAAGAATGCCTACAATTCAATAGAAAACTAGGACCTAATATTATTTTTAATGGGCAAAGTATACAGCAAAAGCAGTTTGGAGAAGAAAAGAATTCAAAAGGTTTATAAATGTGTGAGACGATGGATTTCTACCTTACTAATATGCAAATGTAACACCATTTTTCACCCATCAATTGGGGTAAAAAACATCACTTTTGAAGTGGGCATAGGAAAACAGACACCCTCATACAATTGGCACAGCCCTCTGGGAGAGCAACTTGGCAGTGGATATTGAAATGCATGCCCTACAATCCAGTAATTTTGACTATACACAAAAGAGACATGCACAGTTCTTTGATTCTTCCCTTGGAAGGGTTAAATCAGTTCCTATAAGTCCTATGCATCTTTCAAAGAAAACTTTAGGTCTTTCCACACAAATCAAATAAACAGACCTGTGTGTGGTTAATACGGACTAACACAGCAGAACTTCATTCAAAGGGTTACCATGCTAACAGGGTGAATCTCTGTTCTCAGGCTTACCAGAGACTCTCCAGAAAAAAGTGGGCAAGAGAAGAGAAAAGACGGGATCATGGAGAATGGAAAATACCCATTGTGGATAAAATGAGAGTTCCTGTGACCAGGATTCTCACCTGGCCCTGGTTGACTAGCTCACTGCACATCTGTGGGCATTACATGGCTGTTGCCTCTATATAAAGAGTTCTGCCCAGTGGTCTGGGTGTGACACGGTGGCATGGCTGCAAGGCTGCGGGAGAGCAGAGCAGAGGCTGGAGTGGTGACAGCCCTTAGGACAGAGGCCCAGAGGATGGCTTTGCGGGACTGTGGGACAGCTGTGCAGGCAGAGAGGCCCAGAGGACAGCTATGTGGACAGAGGGGCTCAGAGGACGGCTGTGCAGAGGGGCCCAGAGGATGACATTTTAGTGACTGACCTGCCACCATGGAAATAAAGTTGGGTATAACCCTTCACCCCAAGAATGTTTTGCTGTCAATTTCTTTGGTCACATTGAATCCATAGCGAACTTGCTCGGGGCTGAAACCCATTGGCAAGACACCCATCCTCTTATTTGACACTGCTGAAATTATCAAGATATGTTTAGGCTTTGTTAATGTCATGGAAATAGAGTCAATGTGATTTGCTCACTCACCCCAAGGCTCTTTTAATCTTCATCTTGAGAATGACTGGGAGCTAGTACTTTCAGCCGATTTCACAGCTGTGGCTGATAGACAAAAAGGCATTATCAGTAGGGCACACAGGCAACAACGTGATTGGCTGGCCTCCCTGAGACCTGGGCAGAGGTGGTCACGGAGAGAGCTCAGCTGGCAGCGCCCCCATTGGGAAGTTCTGTGTGTATCATGCACCCTCTTGTGGTCATCATCACCATCTTTCTCTCGTCCTTAGCTCAGAGAGGAGGAGCGCCTGAAATAAATATGCCATGTGGAGCCTCACCTACAGCACAAACTTATCTAGACTCTCTGTCCAAACGAGACAGGAGTAACTCTGTAAAGCATGTTATTAGAAGAATACTTCTTTCACCATCTATAAGTATAAAGCATGCTTAAATAAGAAATACTTGTCTTACTGCATTCAAACCTCTCTGAAACTAGCATATGAAACTGGAGTCCAAAACACTAGCTTTATAAAGAGGAAACTGGACTGACATCCTTAGAATTGGCTGCATCAGGGCAGATGTCCCCTGTCCTCGCTACTGTGGGTCAGAGTCAGAGGTATGTGTTTATTGGCTTTCTATTTCCTCTCTTCACTTGCCTGAACCCTCTTTTCTCAATATAAACACCTGCCTCTACTACAGTGCCAAGTGACTTTCTTTGTTTTGAAGTCTATTTTGTCTGATACAAGTACTGCAACTCCTGCTTTTTTCTCGCTATTAGTTGCATGAAATATCTTTCTACCCCTTTACTTTCAGTCTGTGTATGTCTTTGGGTTTGAAGTGAGAGTCTTGTAGGCAGCATACAGATGGGTCTTGTTTTTTACCCATTCAGTAACTCTACGTCTTTTGATTGGTGCGTTCAGACAATTTACATTTAGGGTGATTATCGATAAGTATGTATTATTGTCATTGCAGGCTCTAGATTCGAGGTTACCAAAGGTTCAAGGGCAATTGCCTTACTATCTAACAGTCTAATTTAGCTCACTTCGCATGCTATTACAAACACAACCTAAAGCTTCTTTTTTTTTATCTCCTCCTCCATTCTTTGTATGTTATGAATCATATTCTGTACTCTTTGTCTAGCCCTTGGGTGTGACATCTATTTAGCCTTAGGAATACTTCCATTTATAGGAGTTCCTCCAAAATGCACTGTAGAGGTGAATTGTGGGAGGTAAATTCTCTCAGCTTTTGCTTATCTAAAAATTGTTTAATCCCTCCTTCAAATTTAAATAACCTTGCCGGGTAGAGTATTCTTGGTTCAAGGCCCTTCTGCTTCATTGCATTAAATACATCATGCCCCTCCCTTCTGGCCTGTAAGGTTTCTGTTGAGAAGTCTGATGACAGCCTGATGGATTTTCCTTTGTATGTGATCTTTCTTCTCTCTTTAGCTGCTTTTAAAAGTCTGTCTTTATCCTTGATCTTTGCCATTTTAATTATTATATGTCTTGATGTCTTCCTTGGGTCCCTTGTGTTGGGACATCTGTGCACCTCCATGGCTTGAGAGACTATCTCCTTCCCAGATTGGGGAAGTTTTCAGCAATTACCTCCTCAGTGACACTTTCTATCCCTTTTTCTCTCTTCTTCTGGTATCCCTATAATGCCTATATTGTTGCGTTTGGATTGGTCACACAGTTCTCTCAATATTCTTTCATTCTTAGAGATTCTTTTTTCTCTCTGTGCCTCAGCTTCTTTGTATTCCTTTTCTCTAATTTCTATTCCATTTACCATTTCTTCTACTATATCAAATACGCTTTTAAATCCCTCAATTGTATGTTTCATTTCAGATATGGAATTTCTTAATGATTGCATCTCCAAGTTAAATTTGTTCCTGAGTTCTTGAATATAATTTCTGTATCTCTATTAGCATGTTTATAATTTTTATATTGAACTCTCTTTCAGGAAGATTGGTGAGTTTAGTTTCATTTGGTCCTTTTTCTGGGGTTTGTGAGATTTTAGTCTAAACCACGTTCTTTTGAGGTTTCATATTTCTGTGTGGTGTCCAGTAGTATGCAGAAACTCACCTTTGGAGCTGCTCAGCCCTAGAATGAGGTTGGGAGTCGTAGGGGAGCAGAGCTGCTGCGTGATGAGAGGAAAGTTCTGTTTCCTGATTTCCATCTGCGGTGCCTGTCTGCAGTGTCAGAGGCAGTGGGCCAAGTACACAGGTGTAAGCCTCGGTGCTTTACGTCTCTAACTATTGTAGGTGGTGCTTCCCTCTGGCTGGACTGACACCAGTGCAGTGACTGCCGGTTTGCAAGCCAGGTGCTGTCAGGGCAGGAGGAAGATGCAGCAAGCTGCATGTCACAGTGAGGGGCCTCAGAGCTGAGTAGGTAGCCAGCAGGATGGAGCACCTGAAGCTCCTCAAAATTCCCAACCAGCTGGGCAGAGCGCCCCCAGACAACCTTGTCCAGCTCTCCCTTCTTCCATGCAGCAAGCTCCTTGCAAACCCCGCCCCTTCAGCACCTCTCTCGCTGCTAGGGAGCCTGTCAGACCGCCTGCCTTTTCTCTGACACAGAGCAGCGGGGTGTGGATCCCATCCTCCACAAACGGCCAGAATGTCAGTCTCCCAGGCCCTCCGCCTGTCCGAGCTTCCCAACTTCCAGAGCACCAAATAATAAGCAGATCTCCAGGGCTGGGTGTTCAGCAGTCCCAGGATTCCACCCCTCCCCATTCCATTTCTCTTCCTCCCGCCGGTGAACTGGGGTGGGGGAAGGGCTTGGGTCCCTCTGGATTAGGCTTTCGTACGTCACTGTTTGTGAGGTCTGCTCTGTTTGTGAGGTCTGTATGCAGTCTGGTTCAGCCTTCTTTCTTCTTGCTGTTTTAGGGTTAGTTGTATTAATTAACTATATTTTTGTACTATTTGTGGTTTTGGGAGGAGATCTCCGTGTCACCAATCATGCCGCCATCTTGAATCTCTCTTGGTAGCTTTGATTTTAAATACAAAACAAATTCATGGAATATAAACCTTTTTTTCTTAGATGCCTGCTAGAGAGATTTGTTTCCTCCAATACTGAGCAGACACTGGAGACAGACCAGTGAATTTAATTCAAGAGAGAATATTTGAACACAGAATACTCAGTTCCACAGGATTTTAATACACGAATCTTTCTTAGTACTCTCTGGTTAGCTTTATCATTACCTGAAATGACATGAAATAAAACACGTGTAAGTATGTGGACAATCAACTTCAATTATAAAAATAAAATGTATTTAAATTATATATATATATACATATACAGAGTACACGACACATTTACCTATTATATACAAATTTTGCTTTTCAACTACAAAGTTATATGTACAGTATAAACAGTAGTAAGAATTCCTAAAAAGCCCTCATTGTACTTCTTTAATCTGAAGTCTCATAATTGTTTTCCTCCCACAAGTGGACTGGGTCTTGCAATCCACATGCACACTTATAGCAATTATTTTCCCATTGAAAAGAAACTCTAAAAACCTGCTATTAAACTAAAAATACTGTTACCTTAGATTCAATAATATACAATATTTGAGATAGGTAAACGGTTTTTAATTATATTTTTACTTTATCAGCAACACTTTGTTCCATATATATAATTCCCTTGTCTTCCTATATCCCTAGTGATCTTGAAATGGAAACCAGGTCACATTATTGAACTAGGCCTCTTTTTTTTTTCTTCTATTTTTTTTGTCAGAAAGCCACCAACATTGATAATACATTTTTTAAATTTGCCTCAGAGCAGGATGCTTTGAATTAAGCCCAGCCTCTCAGGTCTCAATCTATGTAGCTGAGACACATGCCAGTGAAAACTGAAAGATTAACCAATTATTTGCCTTCCTAACACATAACCATTTTAAATAATTTTGTTAGTAGCTAAGTAAATTACATAATTGTTGACATCAGAAAGAGTCCCAATCTGTTTTTCCTCTAACAAACAACCCCCTTTACAATGTATCTGAAAACCCGCCCATGCAATAGTCACAGGGCACTAAGAGATGGACGACTCTCAGCAGTGATGATGCATGGAGTAGACATGCCTTTCAAATGAATATATGCTCAAGTTCTGTGCTTAAAGAATTGTATTAGAAGCCATATCTGTCTCACTACTGTACTCTAAACGCCTATTACAGTGCCTGGTACATTGTAGGTGTTTAATATATGGTATGAAATGCACAGATGAATAAATTTTTTTATTCATACAGTAAAAAATTAGGTGTCTTCAACTCTAAGCTGGCTTAAAGGCTAATACTGTTCATTTCACCTCTCTAAGGACAATTTCACCAAAAAAATGCTAAAGGAAAATGACAGAACAATATACAAATTCTTGTAGGAATGATAACTTTACATATCTACCAAAAGATCATAATTACACATTAAAAATTAAATATACAGTTAGATAATTCTGAAATTTTCATTTCCATTTTAGGGTTAATAAGCCCTGAGACAGAAAATATTGGTCCATGTACAGCAGCTACCTAGTAGTGCTCCTTTCTCAGTTGAGGTGCTTTATATAGAACAATAGGTATACAAAAGTTTTTGAGCCATTCCAATATTCCCGCTGCTCTGATAGATGAGAGATAAATTGTAGGCAGTATCTCTTCGTAAGTCTAACTGGTCAACTTCTATTCCCTACGGGGAAAAACACACAAATGAGTTCTATTTAAATTGACATCCAGGACAATTAGCAAAGAACAACTCTGTAAGTGTAAGTGTTCAAAAAACGATTAAAATCCACAATACAAAAAAAAAGTATAAAACTATGTATATACCTCAGATCTAAATTTTTATCAGATAATGCTGATTCAGTTACTCATTATAGAACTGTATCATCAAATATGTTAAAATGTCTAACCAATAAATTAAAGAAAAAGTCTCACCCACAAGCCATAGCAGAATAAACTTCAGATGAATTCAGGATTAACAGTAAAAAAAATGAAACCATTTAAAAGAAAAATAATATGGTTGAATAATACAATAATATAATCTTGGGTAGGAAAGGCCCTTCTAAGTATAACATCAAAAGTAGAAAACACAAAGGAAAAGATTAATAGATTTGACTTCATAAAAAATGTAAAACTTCTGCATGTTAAAAAAAATTAATTGTAAGTAAATAAAAACACAAATAAATAAACATGAACAACAAGATGGGGAAAATACTGTACTATATAACAGAAAGGGATATAAAGAATAGGTCTAGGTGGGCATACAAAAAACTGATTATGATTACCTTAGGGGTGTTATTACCTTTTTTTCTACTTAAATAACAAAGCATGAACTCAATGGAGTAGATTAGATCTATGTTTCTAATATTGCCAATACAAAATTTTGAAGTCAACTGAAAACATCTGCCAATAATGAAAAAGTGCTACCTAGGAAGGAGCAATACATAAAGCTACTTATAAAGTAAAGAACACAGAAGTGTATATATTTCATCAGCATAACTAAAAGTATGTACTCATTTGCTTAATAACCAGAGTTGAACAAGGGCAATTAGAAAACAGTTGTGAGGGAATGTGGGGATTATGAGTGCAATGTAAAGAAATTAACAGTGAAGATAATACTTCTCTTCAGAAATTAAAAATTAGATTTTAAACAGAAATTATCATAGTATGGGCAACACTTTACCCTATATTATCTTAAAACAAAGAAAACTACATTAATACTGGTCTTTCATTTTCACAGAGAAATGTTAGCTAGCTTTGGCTTGGAAATGAGCAATGACTCTATTACTCACTTCTGAGTAACAGAGGCCCCATGTCCACCAGCTCAAACCTGCATAGCCACTGGGTCTATCTTGGGATACCCAAAATGTCACTGACCACAAGTCATATATGTCCGCATGGTTGCTGACTAGGTCACAAGGCCAAGATGTCAAAGATCTACTTGTTGCTGAACATAACTGCATTCAAAAAAGGAAAAATCCATTTTAATATATAATTTGTTTCAATGTCTGGACCACAACACTGAGCTAACTGCACTTATCTATTGATGAAATGAAGTGACTCCTTGTTTTTAAAGAAAATCATACCCACCTCTACCACAAGTGGAAGTAGCTCCAGGGCTTTCTGATAATAGTGGATTGCAAGATGGATGAGCCCTAGTTGGTGAAGGCCACGGCCCAAATTGTAGAATGATTCCTGGCAAGGTCCACGTAGACTGAGGTAACGATTAAGAAAGGAAAAGCCCTACCAAAAAGAAAAAGCTAATTCAGTATTTCACTCATTTGACAAGTATGTATTGGACCACAGTATGTGCCAGATGTACTCTGTGCAGGACACAACTATTAGAAAAAGAGACGCGATCCCACCCTAAAGAACATAGGTCAGGATTACAGTGTCAAATCACAGTGTAGTTGAGAGCTCTTCTGAGTGTAAGGAAATATTTTTTTAAAGCTAAGGACAAAAATATTCACAGAAAAGACGAAATGTTACAAGTAGCTGTCAAAGATCCATAATATATAAGCCTCAGGATTTGTTTTTTATGGTTTCAGGCTGGCTTTTGTGATATGAGATGCTAGTAAATGTTTTGGTTCTAAAAGCTTGAGCAAAGTATAAAATCCAAGCCCTTATATTAATTTAGAAAGGTTTATTCTCAGGAGCAAACACACTTGAATGTCTTAGTCCAAAACACTTGATTTTTTTTCCCTGAAAGCTTCTGACTCCTTTATGGATTAGTACAGAGCACAGCTGTAACAATGCTGCTCCCTGTGTCACAGCATCCAAAAAGCTTGCTTCTTTATCTCCTTCCATATTCACATTCACCCTTTTATGCAGCTTCAATTTTTATCATCCACAGAAAGTTACAAACTGCAAAGGTGCAAGTGTCCTATGTAATTAAGTAAATATATTATCTAAGAATTGAGAGTAAACCAACTGATTTTTGAGTATAGAATATAAACTGCAATTATTCCCTGCATGATCTTGCTGCATAATGGTCATAAATTTTCCCTCATAAATAAATAAAAATTAGTGAATTCTTTAGAATTAATTCATTTTATGGATAAAATAATTATGTTCAATAAATCATGCTTTCTGAATAAAAGAACCCATTTGTATATGTGAATATCACTTCTACTTCACTGAAAACCATGGTTCTATTAAATAAAGCAGATAAAACTATTAATCTCAGAGAAATATGAAATTGTCACATTTAAAAATGACAAATCTACATATAAAAATCTGAGAAAGCGGTAAGAGTAATCCCAGATGAATTGTTGCAACCCAAAAGAACTTGCAGGTCCTCTGATACAATAATAGGAGCTACTGGCTGCATATTAAGAATTTTTAAACAAATTTATGAGGGTAATCTCCTTGACAACTGGACTATTCAAATATTTAGTGATTAAAAAAACTAGGTACTATGGGCAGCCACTTTACTTTTTACTTTACATTTTAGGTAATGTGAATCATCAAATAGAGAAACTATAAAAATATGACCACAAAAAACAAAATGTTAATGGATAAGAAAAGGGTGCTTTTTACTATGCACTATGTAACTATGTTACATTTCAAACATTTTTTATCACATTAATCACTAATGGGCCTGAGTACACTTTTTATAAATGTTAAATAGAGGTAGAAGTAAGATAACATGAAAGCTTTTACTCTTACAATATGACATAAAGGTAGGAAAGACAGTAAAATATATGGAATTACTTTTTCTAAAAGTAAAGCAAAGGAACACTAATTATAGTTCTGCAGCATAAATAGACTCATGAATAATTTGAACAATTTAAGAATCATGGTATTTACAATAAAACTTGCTTTTCAGAAGTTTTTTTTAATGGAAAATGTTTAACATCCACAAAAGTAGAAAGATTAGTACAGGAAATATCCATCTACCTATCACTTCTAGTTTCATCCCTGCCCCCAACCATTTAAAAACTGCTCTTTAACCATAAAAGTGATTTGAAATTTAGCTTTCAAATTACTTTGAAGTAAAATAAATTTTTGTCCTACCAGGCTCAAAAGACTACATATTTTAACTAATTAATATAAGTTAAGCCATAAAAATGTCCTATTAATATTTATCAGAACATAAGCTTCACAAGGGTAAGGAATTCTGTCTGTGTACTCACTCACTGCTATATCCCCAGTTCCTGACACAGTGGGTAGTCAATACATAGTTTAATTTTAAAATAATCCTATAAACTGCATATAGCAAAAGCTTAGAGAAAGAGGTGGACAAATATTACAAATAAATACTCAAGTAAAGGAAAATTGTTTTTACTTTTTATATTGGAGATTTTTGAATACACAAAAGAGAATATTATAATGAACTCAACCAGTTTTAACTATAATCATCATTTTAATTTAGGCTTTCTCTTAACCATGTTACATTACAAAGCAAACAAAAAAAAATCCTTTACTAAATCTGCTACTTCATTCAAGCCAACATGCTCTTTTCTTCCCAAACTACTTAAAAAAAAACTATCTATACATGCATCAAACAAACGTATGAACATAAAAACTAAACTCCTAAAAACAAAAGTGTTGAAGATACAGTGGTGAACAAAGCAGACAAGATCTCTGATCTCTGGTCTCTCAGAATTTATACTCTTAATGGAGAGGAAACCAGCTATAAAAGGTAAACAAGAAAACAAAAAAGTTAATTTTCTAATTTCTGTAGGAATCAAGAAAACTTTAAAAGAGCAATTTGTTAGTGATGAGGTAAGGAAACAGGCACATAGTCACATATTCATACATTATTATAGATACATATTATTATATTTTTAAAAAATAATCAAATCAATTCTCAGGACCTATCAGGCTGGATGTCTTAGGGGCTCCAGAGTATGAGGAAGCCTACACTGAATTTTTCCAGATTCTGCCTGTGTCTTCTCCCCATATAATCTGCAGTGCACCCTTCTATATCTAAGTCTAAGCCAGGAGTACCACTAGATGTTGAATCCATGACTGCTGAACCCAGGGATAGGTTTGGGTAATCGCAACACATGTACTAAGTAAGTATTACTTTTGAAGCAGAATAATAAAAGCACAAAGAATATTCATTTTTTGAAAATATAATATCAAGTAATGAGAAATCCAAACTAATTACCTGCACAATTAGAGCATGTCTTCTTAATACATACTTCTGAGATGCCATGTGAATAAAGGTTAGGCCTATACAGAGGCTATAGAGAGGTTCGTGGGGATGGGTGCGAAAGGCTTGCACATACTGTCCTGAAAAATGAACAAGGATGTCAGCAGGTATGACAAGAACATAGTTCTTTATTTCTTCAAACACTTATTCAGATATATTTTAAGGCTAAACAAAGATTACTGTTTTTAACATATGCAAGGTGTACATTCTAAAATATCAACCAAATACACATTACTTTGAATTTTAAAATAATGTATAACATGTAACAAATTAGAAGGATTTACTCATAAATGCACCTTGACCATGAAGATTAAAAGTGACTAAAAGTAATTTTTTATAGGCACAGCTAGACATTTCCATGTAGTGTAATACTTAAAAACTAAAAAATTTATCAATTGCAATCATAAATGTAATGATCTTAAATCTAGTTGAAAATCAATGAGGGAATGTTTCTTTTGGTGAATTCTTTTGCAAAATTACTTAATTTGTCTTACAAATTTAAATGTGATAGGTCCTAGAGGTGAGAGAAAAAGGAAAATAGTTCAGTTTTGTTTTTTTAGATTGGGATTTGTTTTCCTAAATGTAGCAACTACTTTGTTTTTTCCTGAAAAAAGGTAAATGTATCCAATAACAAATTAAGAACTTGGGGTGAATTCCATGTATTCTATGGCTTCATGGAAGGAATTCCATGTATGCTATTCTACACAACTGTCTCATGTTAAAAGCCTAACCATATGAAGAGTATTTTAAGCAAACTTTTCTTTTAAAGGAATAATCCACAATTTATCACACACAGATAAAAACTTCTATTTCTTCCGGCTCCTAATGCCAGAAGAACAGCACCACAGAATATCTTTAGCAGCACAAATGCTAGACTGCCATTTGGACTTTCTACTTTTACCTTCTGTAAGAGTTTCTAAATATAGGAAAATGAAATAAATCTCTATTTTATATTTTCTTATTAAACCAACAACTCCAGAAAGTACACACAGTGGAGAAAAGTTTCAACACTGGATGTTCAAGATTACTGGCTTAACAATTATAAAAACACCAGCCATACAGAAACATTAAAGAATTAAGTAGCCAAAATCCCAGTTTATTCATAAGTCAACTAGCTTTTAGGCAGGAGAAACGTGCTTCATTGTAAGTTTAAACATTTGGTTAGGTATTTTTCTATTTATTTGCTTCTGATTCCTTATTACAGAAATTCTTTTATGTGATTAATTTTGTCAGAGTTTAATTAGAATTAGTAAGCATCATGTAAACAAATTTTGATATAGAGACTTGTCTAGTAAGGGGATGACCTAGCAACAAATCTTAAATCCTTTTTGGTACTATAGCAAATGAAAATCAGGTAGCAAAGAATCCATAATTAATGAAAATTATTTTTAAAACAAACATGCCTAAGTAGGAAGTACTGTTGACCTTTACAATGAATATAAGACCACTACAACCTTTTGAAACCAAAGTTTCATAAGAAAAATAAATACTAATATTATCATTATTGCTAATACTTACAGCCACTTACTATATGTGCCAAGCATTGTTTTAAGTACTTCCTATTAAATCATTTAATCTTCACAAAATCCACAAGGTAGGTCCAATTATTATCTCCATTTCAGAGATAAAGAAACTGAGGCAAAGGGAAGTAGAGGAACTTGCCATAAAGGGGCTGCTATTTACATCCAGGCCGTTCTACTCAAGGCCTGGCTCTTAACCACCAGGCTTCCCACACTTAACAAAGTCATGTGCCAGGCAGGGCACTTACCAAGCGCATGCTTAAAACTACCAGATACGAATGCATTATGTCCATTTAAGACACACAGGGCATGATTATCTGGGTTTTTCAGCATTAAACGGAGACAGAAACGATGATGGCGTACATCTTGGGAGTGCATGGTAACTTGATTGAAAATGTTCCAGAGCTGGGGTTTATTGACATTTTCCATGACCATTATCCTAAGATTGCAGAAAGAGGATGATGGTTAAAAAACAACAGAGAAGAAAATCTTCCTCATTTCTAAGAATGAAACCCTTTTCAGGGCTGTCCTACCAACACTGAAATGCACCATCCCCCAACAAGGAAAAGCAGATTGTTTCAATGCATTTAAGCAAAACCACTTACATGGTAAATGGTTTTTTCCAGAAAATACTGCTTAAGTTAGTTAT
The DNA here is from genome assembly GCA_032199065.1 of Smutsia gigantea. Taxonomy (NCBI): domain Eukaryota; kingdom Metazoa; phylum Chordata; class Mammalia; order Pholidota; family Manidae; genus Smutsia; species Smutsia gigantea. The sequence continues at coordinate 89,642 of JAVSCE010021334.1, forward strand.
TTCTACATCTTACTTCTACTTTTCAACAAAACTTTTAAACCAAAAAACATAATCAGGTGGTTTAAGTTTCATATGTTCTCTGCCAGCCCACTAGAGCTGCAGTACAATGAATACTGAGTAATAACTAACAATAATGTGTGCCAGGCATTGTTAAAAGGCTCATAATAATCCCATGAGGTGGTAGTATCATGATGGCCATTTTAAATGGGGAGACTGAGACACAAGAGGTTAAGCATATGAGAGGGCATGCACCAATGGACTGAACTAACCAGTAAGCAAAGCAGAGTTAAAATAAAATAGCTTATTAATTCTGGACCATGAGAGACTAAGTCAAAATAAATAAACATACTCTATCAAAGAATTAATTAAAATAAGTTATTAGAAAAATCACCTGATATAGTTGTATGCCTTTCTGAAATTTTTATCCAGAATCGCTGCAGAGAGACCAAAGTATTCTAGCTCTTTGCGTTTTTGCCTGTCATCATAAAATGAATAATATTCCAATGAAGAATCCACAAGTAACTCAGCCTCCTGAAATCGGGACAGGTCACATAAGGAGTATACAGCCTTCAACAGAAGGCTCCACCAGTCATCTTTTGTCAAGACACTCGTGAGTACGGCAAATATTGCTAAAATGAGACCAGTGAAAATCAGTTAGGTCACTGTATTTCCAAATACTATAGTATTAAAAAGAAAAATTCACGTGATTGATTCTAAGGTTAAACTGAATAACCATGGTCCTATGGGCCTGAATTTTTGCCAACACCCTTCTGACAATGACCAAAAGAGGTAGTTGCTTGTTTCCACTCCATCAACACCACCTCCTTACGCTGTGCCAATCTGCAATCCCATGTAATTCTCACTTCTGATCTGTTCTCTACAAAGTCCAGATACTTCATTTGTGTTTCTCAGTGCAAGCTAAGACATATGGTCCCTCAGAGCAGAATGAGTGTGCACTTCATGACTGAGGTCAAATACAGGAGTCTACACATAAAAGGCATTCAAATGCATGCTCAGCAAAGATTTCAAATTCAAACTTTGAAGCTCAGATTGTTCTTCATCTTTTTATAATCTTCATTTTCTTTTATCTGCTTCAAAATTTCTCTTTTCCTTCAACAATCTTCTCTTCCTTATTTATCTGGAAGAAGCCTCCCTTTCATACCCTTGAGAAATACCAAAAGCCATAAAAAATTTCTAGTTTGACCCAGTATTCTCCTTCTGAGAATCTATCCTAAACAACTCATCAAAAGTATGTATAAACAATCAAGATGGCGACATGAGAGGTGAGACAGAGAGCCCCTCCCAAAACCACAAATTGTACAAAAATATAATTAATTAATACAACTAACCCTAAAACAGCATCAAGAAAGAAGGCTGAACTAGACCTCACAAAAAGGGTAACGTATGACAGCCTTAATCCGGAGGGACCCAAGCCCATCTTCCACTCCAGCTCACCAGCTGGGAGAAAGAGAAAAGGAGCAGGGAGAGGGTGGAAGCTTGGGACGGCTGGACACCTAGCCCTGGAGATCTGCTTTATGAGCAGAAACCTGCATTGTGTGGTGCTCTGGAGGATGGGAGGCGGAGACAGGCGGAGTGCCTGAGAGACAGATTCCGGCCATTTGTGGAGGACAGTATCCACACCTGGCCTCTCTGGGAAAAGGGAAAGGCAGGCGATCTGAGAGGCTTCCCAGCAGTGAGAGGGCTGCTGAAGGGGCGGGGTTTGCATGGAGCTTGCTCTGCGGGAGAGGGGAGAGCTGGACAAGGTTGTATGGGTGTGCTCTGCCCAGCTGATTGGGAACTCTGAGGAACTTCAGGTGCTCCACCCCCTGGCTGCCCACTCAGCTCCGAGGCGCCCCACTGTGACATGCAGAGTGCTGCACCTTCCTCCTAGCCTGTCGGCACCGGTTTGCAAACTGGCAGTCACTGTGCTGGTGTCAGGCCAGCCACAGGGAGGCCCCACCTACAACAGCTAGAGACACAAAGCACAGAGATTTACACCTGTGTGACTAGCCCACTGGCTCTGACACTGGAGACAGGCACCGCAGACGGGAATCAGGAAATAGATCTTTCCTCCCCCCAGGCATCAGCTCCACTCCCCTACAACCCCCAACCTCACTTTAGGGGCTGAGCAGTTCAAGAGACTGAAGCTTCTATGCACTACTGGACACCACACAGAAATATGAAACGTCAAAAGAACATGGTTCAGACGAAAATCTCATTAAACCCAGTAAAAGGGCCAAATGAAACTGAACTAACCAATCGGACTGAAAGAGAGTTCAAAATAAAAATCATAAATATGCTTATGGAGGTACAGAAAACTATTCAAGAACTGAGGAACGAATTTAAATTGGAGTTTCAATCATTAAAAAATTCTGTATCTGAAATGAAACATACAATAGAGGGATTTAAAAGCAGATTAGATGTAGTAGAAGAGATGGTAAATGGAATAGAAATTAGAGAAAAGGAATACAAAGAAGCTGAGGCACAGAGAGAAAAAAGAATCTCTAAGAATGAAAGAATATTGAGAGAACTATGTGACCAATCCAAACGCAACAATATTTGCATTATAGGGGTGCCAGAAGAAGAAGAAGAGAGAAAAAAGGATAGAAAGTGTCATTGAGGAGGGAATTGCTGAAAACTTCCCCAATCTTGGGAAGGAGATAGTCTCTCAAGCCATGGAGGTGCACAGATCTCCCAACACAAGGGACACAAGGAAGACAACATCAAGACATATAATGATTAAAATGCCAAAGATCAAGGATAAAGACAGACTTTTAAAAGCAGCTAGAGAGAGAAAAAGATCACATACAAAGGAAAACCTATCAGGCTATCATCAGACTTCTCAACAGAAACCTTACAGGCTAGAAGGGAATGGCATGATATATTTAATGCAATGAAGCAGAAGGGCCTTGAACCGAGAATACTCTACCCGGCAAGGTTATCATTTAAATTTGAAGGAGGGAATAAATATTTTTGAGATAAGCGAAAGCTGAGAGAATTTACCTCCCACAAACCATCTCTACAGTCTCTACAGTGCATTTTGGAGGAACTCCTCTGGTTGGAAGTATTCCTAAGGTAAACAGATGTCACCCAAGGGCTAGACAGAGAGTTCAGAACATGATTCATAACATACAAAGAATGGAGGAGGAAGAAAAAGGAGAGTAAAATAAAAAAAGAAGCTTTAGGTTGTGTTTGTAATAGCATACGAAGTGAGTTAAATTAGACTGTTAGATATTAAGGGAATTACCCTTGAACCTTTGATAACCACGAATCTAAAGCCTGCAATGGCAATAAGTACATACCTATCGATAATCGCCCTAAATGTAAATGGTCTGAATGCACCAATCAAAAGACATACAGTCACTGAATGGATAAAAAAACAAGACCCATCTATATGCTGCCTACAAGAGACTCACTTCAAACCCAAAGACATTCACAGACTGAAAGTAAAGAGATGGAAAAAGATATTTCTTGCAACTAATAGGGAGAAAAAAGCAGGAGTTGCAGTACTTGTATCAGAAAAAATAGACTTCAAAACAAAGAAAGTCAGAAGAGAAAGAAGGACATTACATAATGATAAAAGTGTCAGTCCAAAAAGAGGATATAACTATTATAAATATCTATGCACCCAACACAGGATCACCTACATATGTGAAACTAACAGAATTAAACGGGGAAATAGAATGCAATGCATTCATTTAAGGAGACTTCAACACACCACTCACTCCAAAGGACAGATCAACCAGACAGAAAATAGGTAAAGAGACACAGGCACTGAAAAACACATTAGAACAGATAGACCTAATGGACATCTACAGAACACTCCATCCAAAAGCAACAAGATACACATTCTTCTCAAGTGCACATGGAACATTTTCAAGAATAGATCATATATTAGGCCACAAAAAGAACCTCAGTAAATTCAAAAAGATTGAAATTGTACCAACCAGCTTCTCAGATCACAAACGAATGAAACTAGAAATAAATTACACAAAGAAAATGAAAAAGGCCGCAAACACATGGAGGCATAATAACATGCTCCTAAATAATCAATGGATCAATGACCAAATAAAAACAGAGATCAAGCAATATATGGAGACAAATGACAACAATAATTCAACACCACAAAATCTGTGGGATGCAGCAAAGGCCGTGCTAAGAGGGAAATATATTGCAATACAGGCCTACCTCAGGAAAGAACAATCCCAAATGGACGGTCTAAACTCACAATTAATGAAACTAGAAAAGGAAGAACAAATGAGGCCCAAAGTCAGTAGGAGGAGGGACATAAAGATTAAAGCAGAATGGAGAAGATTAAAACAACAGAAAGAATCAATGAAAGCAGGAGCTGGTTCCTCGAGAAAATAAGCAAAATACACAAACCCACAGCCAGGCTTATCAAGAAATAAAGAGAGTCTACACACATAAACAGAATCAGAAATGAAAAAGGAAAAATCACTACGGACACCATAGAAATAGAAAGCATTATGAGAGAATACTATGAAAAATTATATGGTTACAAACTGGATAATCTAGGAGAAATGGATAACTTTCTAGAAAAATACAACCTTCCAAGGCTGACCCAGGAAGAAACAGAAAAGACCAATTACCAGCAAGGAAATTGAATTGGTAATCACAAAACTGCCAAGGAACAAAACGCCTGAACCAGATGGTTTCACTGCTGAATTTTATCAAACATTTGGTGAAGACCTAATACCCACCCTCCTTAAACTTTTCCAAAAGTAGAAGACAAGGGAATACTCCCTAATTCATTCTACGAGGCCAACATCACTCTAATACCAAAACCAGGCAAAGACACCACAAAAAAAGAAAATTACAGACTAATATCCCTCATGAACACAGATACAAAAATATTTAACAAGATAGTAGTAAACAGAATTCAAAAATACATCAAAAAGATCATCCATCATGATCAAGTGGGATGCATCTCAGGTATGCAAGGATGGTACAACAGTCGAAAAATCCATCAACATCATCCACTATATCAAGAAAAAGAAGGAAAACCACATGATCATCTCCATAGATGCTGAAAAGCATTCGACAAAATTCAACATCTATTCATGATAAAAACTCTCAACAAAATGGATATAGAGGGCAGATACCTCAACATAATAAAGGCTATATATGACAAACCCACAGCCAACATTATACTGAACAGCGAGAAGCTGAAAGCTTTTCCTTTAGGATTGGGAACAAGACAAGGATGCACACTCTCACCACTTTTATTCAACAAAGTTCTGGAGTCATAGCCACGGCAATCAGAAAACCCAAAGAAATAAAAGGCATACAGATTGGCGAGGAAGAACTCAAACTGTCCGTTTGCAGATGACATGATATTGTACATAAAAAACCCTAAAGAATCCACTCCCAAACTACTAGATCTAATATCTGAATTCAGCAAAGTTGTGGGATAGAAAATTAATACACAGAAATCTGTTGCATTCCTCTACTCTAATAATGAAATAGCAGAAAGAGAAATAAGGAAAACAATTCCATTCACAATTACATCCAAAAGAATAAAATACCTAAGAATAAACCTAACCATGGAAGTGAAAGACCTATACCCTGAAAACTACAAGACATCCTTAAGAGAAATTAAAGAGGACACTAATAAATGGAAATTCATCCCATGCTCTTGCCGAGGAAGAATTCATAATATCAAAATGGGAATCCTGCCTAAAGCTATCTACTGATTCAATGCTATTCCTATCAGAATACCTACAGCATTCTTCAATGAACTAGAACAAATTGTTCTAAAATTCATATGCAAGCACAAAAGACCCCAGATAGCCAAAGTAATCCTGAGAAGGAAGAATAAAGCAGGGGGAATTATGCTTCCTGCCTTCAAGCTTTACTTCAAAGCTACAGTAATCAAGACAATTCGGTACTGGCACAAGAACAGACCCATAGACCAATGAAACAGACTAGAGAGCCCAGATATAAACCCAATCACATATGGTCAATTAATCTACGATAAAGGAGCCATGGATATACAATGGGGAAATGACAGCCTCTTCAACAGCTGGTGCTGGCAAAACTGGACAGCTACATGTAAGAGAATGAAACTGGATTACTATCTAACCCCATACATAAGGGTAAACTCAAAATGGATCAAAGACCTGAATGTTAAATCATGAAACCATAACTCTTAGAAAAAAATACAGGCAAAAATCTCTTGGGACATAAACTTGAACAACTTCTTCATGAACATATCACCCTGGGCAAGGGAAACAAAAGCAAAAATGAGCAAATGGGACTATATCAAACTAAAAGGCTTCTGTACAGCAAAGGATACCATCAGTAGAACAAAAAGACATCCTACAGTATGGGAGAATATATTCATAAATGACATATCCAATAAGGGGTTGACATCCAAGGTGTACAAAGAGCTCATGCACCTCAACAAATGAAAAACAAATAAGCCAATTACAAAGTGGGCAGAGGATCTGAACAGACACTTCTCCAAAGAAGAAATTCAGATGGCTAACAGACACATTAAAGATGCACCACATTGCTAATCATCAGAGAAATGCAAATTAAAACCACAATGAGATATCACCTCACACCAGTAAGATGGCCAACCTCCAAAAGACAAACAATAACATATGTTGGCAAGGATGTGGAGAAAGGGGAACCCTCCTAAACTGCTGGTGGGAATGTAAATTAGTTCAACCATTGTGGAAAGCAGTATGGAGGTTCCTCAAAAAACTCACATTAGAAATATCATTTGACTCAGGAATTCCACTCCTAGGAATTTACCCTCAGAATGCAGCAGCCCAGTTTGAAAAAGACATATGCACCCCTATGTTTATCGCAGCACTATTTACAATAGCCAAGAAATGGAAGCAACCTAAGTGTCCATCAGTAGATGAATGGATAAAGAAGATGTGGTACATATACACAATGGAATATTATTCAGCCTAGGAAGAAAACAAATCCATTTGCAACAACATAGATGGAGCTAGAGGGTATTATGCTCAGTGAAATATGCCAGGCAGAGAAAGACAAGTACAAAATGATTTCACTCATCTGTGGAGTATAAGAACAAAGAAAAAACTGAAGGAACAAAACAGCAGCAGACTCACAGAACCCAAGAATGGACTAACAGTTACCAAAGGGAAAGTGACTGGGGAGGATGGGTGGGAAGGGAGGGATAAGGGAGAAAAAGGGGCATTATCATTAGCACACATAATGTAGTGGGGTGTGGGGACACTGGAAAGGCAATATTTACAGAGAAGACAAGTAATGATTGCATAGCATCTTACTATGCTGATGGACAGTGACTATATTGGGGTATGTGGGGGGACTTGATAATAGGGGGTCTAGTAACCATAATGTTCAAGTATTTGTACATTAACGATACCAAAATAAAAAAATAAATATAAAAAATAAATAAAAAATAAAAAAAGTATGTATAAATCTATAGGCATGAAGATGCTCACTACCATATTATTTATAAAATTATCAGAATCAACCATATATCAAAAAAGAAGGGTATGATTAAATAAACTATGGAACTGCTATCCAATGGAATATTACATGTTCCTTAAATAGAATAGCTATAAGGAGAATAGAGCAAGATGAGAAAATGTCTGTGAGATAATGAGTGAAAACATGAGAGTACAAATATGTATGTAATATAAGAAGGCTTTGCTTATCCTATGCTGGTACATGAGTATGATGGGATACCCACCTTAACAAAACAACAAAAACCCATGAGCCTAAGAAAAAACAAAAATGGACCTGAAAAGAGAAAACACTGAAAGAGAAAACAGGATCAAATGTAAATAAAAATATAACTTACAGAAACATAGTCCCAAATACATGCTGTAGAGGAAGGAGCTATTAGGATAAGCCCAGCAACAGTGAACTGCACAGACGGCAGGGCTCTGTGGCATTCAGAGCTAGCTTATGAGCGGCCAAAGTTTATTACTTTCCTGAGTCTTCTACCCTGAAACACCTTACTTATGTTTTAACATAGTGTTTATAAGAGATTCAGCTCTTCTGGATTCTAAAACCCTGTCCACTGCACACTGCCATGCTTATAACAATGACTTAATAAATGTCTGAATTAATTACCAATGAAATAATTTTTGGTATCTCCAGTTTATAACCTAGATGTTTTCCAAAGTTCTCTGAGTAACAACTTCACCCTAACATATTTAATGTTTTTCCAGCTAAAAATAGATGCCTTTTAAATTCACATTACTTTACACTGGGCCAAAGCAACTTATTTTCAGAGTTTATATGCATTGCTACATTGTCAAAAATGAATTTGACAAAGAATGAAATATATGTAATTGAAATAACTGGAAAAGTAGAGTGATTTGTACAGTCATCTAATCTTCATAAATTTAAGATACATTTTCTTCTTCAAAAGCCAAATTAAAAGTCATGTTTATTTTTTTTTCACAGAAAGATAAAAGCAGATGTTTTCAACTTAAAAAAATTAAATTATTTACATGTAGTCTTTTCTTTTAAACACCAAATGAGTTTATTATACTTGAGGGATTTAGATTAGAAAATCTCATTTAATTTGAAAAGGGTATATTTTCAATTAGATTACTGTCAGGTGTAACTTCATGAGGCTTTTTCAACTCAGCCACTTCTTTGTAATAAAGCAAATGAAAGTAATTACCTTTTGCATCACAATTTGCTGTGTCTTGGTCATTGTTGTCTGATATTTTGTCTCTTGACACTTTAATAAGGTAGAGATGCCTCTCTCCAGATTTGGAACTGGATATCAAACAGACTTGGGCTCTATTCATTGCTACCTAAATTAAAGATGATAAACTTGAGAGATTTTTTAGTCACATAATTTTTTAAAGAAAATCTATGTGCCGTAAGTTCCACAGGTATGCCTAAAAGCTTAATAAGGAAAAAGAAGACCAAATTATTGTGTATTTAAATACCTAAAAGAAAATGAAGAGACTGTTTTTTTCTTAACAAAGAAATTTGGGTCACACTACTTACCTTAGTAGAGAAGAAGGCAATTCACACTAACTTTATAACACACGCGCACACACACGCGCACACACACACACACACACATAATCACTTCCCTGAAAAAGCCCAACTCAAAAAGGATGTCATATCTGGAAAACATTTTTACAAGGTGAAAAATTTTGGCACATAGTAGTGTCTACAGGGCTAATAACTGATAAAATCACTGTTCTCACTTTTCTAAATATGTACTAGCATAGATTTTATTTCAGTTAATCTACAGTCAAGTTTACATTTTCATTAGAACTTTCAATTACATACCATAAATCTTTAAGTCTTTTGTCTATATCTGACTTTCACTTTAAAAAGTTTATTTAGTAGAATAAAATGGTTATAAAATAGCTATAATCTATATTTAAACAAATTCTAAACGTTTAAAAAGCCAATAAGGTTAATATAAAGAAAGATCATTACCCACCTTTAAAAGCATGGCTAACATGGTGAGTAAGGTATCCACATACCCATACATTTTACCTTGTGAAAACAATAGAGTCGAACGATGAAGCAGTAACTTCAGTTCCTAAATAAATAAGCACATGACAATGAGTGTGACAAGATGCCTTTGCTGCAGGTTGTTTTGTTTGCATACAGAAGTTCTGTCTTAGAAACCAAACCTTAAGGACATTTGTTTTATGATCTTTCCCAAGAATTAAGACCCAATATTCTAGAAACTGTAATTTACAATGTCTAATAAGTGACTAAAAATGATTCAAAATCATTTTCAAAAACATTGTATTTAATACACTAAAACTTTTGGATATAACATGTAGAGACATCCTCTACTGAAAAAAAAGTTCTAAAATGCAGTCCACCAATGAAAATTTCTTTCTGTTACATGGCCTACCTGCTGCGCAGCATTTGCATCTTGTGCTAACGTGTCTGGATCATACATAGGTTCCAGAGCCTCCAGGGCTTTCTCAGGGCGGCCCAGCTGCTGCTGAAGTGTGGAAAGTGAAATTCTTGCATCCAAATGGAGGGGGGCCAGATCAACCACTTTCTCATAGCTTTCGGCAGCACGCTCCATATAGCCTAAGGCCTTTAAACATTCTAAAATGGTGTTAAAATAAAGCATCAATATGAACTACAGATTTGGAAGCAGGCCAAAATTGTTTCTCCATTTTTAAAGAAATATATTATAGCAATATAAAAAAGTTATAACAAGAACTAAATGTATGCATATTTCTAGTACCTCAAAACAACTATCCCTTCTAATCTCTATTGATTAATCAATTTATTGATTTCTCTAAACCTAAACTGCTTCCAAGCGTGTAATCAGTATACACATACAATTTGGGGTTCTGCTTTATTCACTTGGCATTATGCTTTCAACATTTTCCCATGTCTTCATCGGCCATCTGAATGGTTATAATATTCAATCAAATTGATTATTTACTGAACCATATTACTTGACATTTAAGTTATTTCCAAATTTTTACACTAATAAATAACACCACAGTAAACATCTTCAAGTATATAAGCCATAGTTTAAAAATTGGCAGACCAGTTTAACCCTCAGATGTGTTTTGTTAGGCCATAGTGCTATAAAAAACAATGAGTTGTCTACATTTTCAAAAATCAGCATTTTTATGAAATACGTGTCTCTGGATTCTTTTGAAAAATCTGGGGTTGGTGCAGTGGGTCCCCCATTCCCACATGGCACATCAGACTATGCTGAGGAAGAGCAGTATCCTTTAGACGGGATTCCCCAGCCCCTGCCCTAGAGCCTTCCCACTTGTACATTTTACTCATTTTGGTTACTTGCCAGGCTCCAGAGTTTTGTGATCACCAATATAAACTACCACCTCTCACCTCACTCAATTATTTTCTCAGGATAAGTTTTCAGAAGTGAAGTTACTGGGCCGTATTCCTCAAATCTTATGCCAATCAATTATTAAGTCCTATCCTTAGAACTGGAAAACGAATCCCTGTCAGCATTTCTTCTTCCCACCCTGATGGCCACAACAGTAACTGAAGCTCTTTCACCTCTTTCCTTTTTCACTGTGATTATCTCCTAAAATGGTACTTTTGCCTTCTTAAACCTCAAATTTCTCAGACTTCTACTAAACTACCTTTCAGTTAAACTTTGACAATAAAAGATGACTACTAAATAGGGATGGATAATAATAATGTTTGCATTTTCATTTTTCAATTAAAAAAATTTTTATTTTGCTATTATTAATATACAATTACATAAGCAACATTATGGTTACTAGAGTCCCCCTATTATCAAGTCCCCACCACATACCCCACTGCAGTCACTGTCCAACTCCCCGAATCCCCACACCCCACACCCACCACTGCTACATTATGTGTGCTAACTGTAATAGCTCTTTTTCCCCCTGACCCCTTCCTTCCCCCCCATCTTCCTCAGTCCCTTTCCCTTTGGTAACGGTTAGTCCATTCTTGGGTTCTGTGAGTCCGCTGTGGTTTTGTTCCTTCAGTTTTTTCTTTGTTCTTATACTCCACAGATGAGTGAAATCATTTGATACTTGTCTTTCTCTGCCTGGCTTATTTCACTGAGCATAATACCCTACAGGTCCATCCATGTGGTTGCACATGGAATGATCTGTTTTCTTCTTATGGCTGAATAATATTCCATTGTGTATATGCACCACCTCTTCTTTATCCATTCATCTACTGATGGACACTTAGGTTGCTTCCATTTCTTGGCTATTGTAAATAGTGCTGCGATAAATATAGGGGTGCATATGTCTTTTTCAAACTGGGCTGCTGCATTCTTAGGGTAAATTCCTAGGAGTGGAATTCCTGGGTCAAATTGTATTTCTATTTTGAGATTTTTGAGGAACCTCCATACTGCTTTCCACAATGGTTGTACTAATTTACATTCCCACCTGCAGCGTAGGAGGGTTCCACTTTCTCCACATTCTCACCAACATTTCTTGTTGTTTGTGTTTTGGATGGTGGTCATCCTAACTGGTGTGAGGTGATACCTCATTGTGATTTTAATTTACATTTCTCTGATGATTAGCGATGTGGAGCATCTTTTCATGTGCCTGTTGGCCATCTGAATTTCTTCTTTGGAAAAGTGTCTGTTCAGATCCTCTGCCCATTTTTTAATTGCCTTATTTGCTTTTAGTCTGTTGAGGTACATGATCTCTTTATATATTTTGGATGTCAACCCCTTATCGGATATGAAATTTATGAATATATTCTCCCATACTGTAGGATGCCTTTTTGTTCTACTGATGATGTACTCTGCTGAACAGAAGCTTTTTAGTATCTTTGATGTATTTTTGAATTTGGTTTCCTAATATTTTATTGAGTATTTTTGCATCTATGTTCATCAGGGATATTGGTCTGTAATTTTTTTTTTGTGGTGTCTTTTTCTGGTTTTGGTATTAGAGTGACGTTGGCCTCGTAGAATGAGTTAGGGAGTATTCCCTCCTCTTCTACTTTTTGGAAAACTTCAATGAGGATGGGTATTAGGTCTTCACTGAATGTTTGATAAAATTCAGCAGAGAAACCATCTGGTCCAGGAGTTTTGTTCTTAGGTAGTTTTGTGATTACCAATTCAATTTCCTTGCTGGTAATTGGTGTCTTCAGATTTTGTTTCTTCCTGTGTCAGCTTGGAAGGTTGTATTTTTTTAGAAAGTTGTCCATTTCTTCTAGGTTATCCAGTTTGTTAGCATATTATTTTTCATTGTATTCTCTCATAATTCTTTGTATTTCTGTGGTATCCATAGTGATTTTTCCTTTCTCATTTCTGATTTGGTTTATGTGTGTAGACTCTCTTTTTTTCTTTATAAGTCTGGCTAGGGTGTATCTATTTTGTTTATTTTCTCAAAGAACCAGCTCCTGCTTTCATTGATTCTTTCTATTGCTTTATTCTTCTCTATTTATTTCTGCTTTAATCTTTATTATGTCCCTCCTTCAAATGACTTTGGGCCTCATCTGTTCTTCCTTTTCTAGTTTCATTAATTGTGAGTTTAGACTGTTCATTTGGGATTGTTCTTCTTTCTTGAGGTAGGCCTGTATTGCAATATATTTCCCTCTTAGCATGGCCTTCGCTGTAGCCCACAGATTTTGTGGTGTTGAATTATTGTTGTCATTTGTCTCCATATATTGCTTGATCTCTGTTTTTATTGGTCATTAATCCATTGATTATTTAGGAGCATGTTATTATGCCTCCATGTGTTTGTGGGCTTTTTTGCTTTCTTTGCATAATTTATTTCTAGTTTCATACCTTTGTGATCTGAGAAGCTGGTTGGTACAATTTCAATCTTTTTGAATTTACTGAGGTTCTTTTTGTGGCCTAATATATGATCTATTCTTGAAAATGTTCCATGTGCACTTGAGAAGAATGTGTATCTTGTTGCTTTTGGTTGGAGCGTTCTGTAGATGTCCATTAGGTCCATCTGTTCTAATGTGTTTTTCAGTGCCTGTGTCTCTTTACCTATTTTCTGTCTGGTTGATCTGTCCTTTGGAGTGAGTGGTGTGTTGAAGTCTCCAAAATGAATGCATTGCATTCTATTTCCCCCTTTAATTCTGTTAGTATTTGTTTCACATATGTAGGTGATCCTGTGTTGGGTACAAAGATGTTTACAATAGTTATATCCTCTTGTTAGACTGACCCTTTTATCATTATGCAATGTCCTTCTTTGTCTCCTGTGATTTTCTTTGTTTTGAAGTCTATTTTGTCTGATACAAGTACTGGAACTCCTGCTTTTCTCTCCCTATTAGCTGCATGAAATATCTTTTTCCATCCCTTTACTTTCAGTCTGTGAATGTCTTTGGGTTTGAAGTGAGTTTCTTGTAGGCAGCATAGAGATAGGTCTTGTTTTTTATCCATTCAGTAACTCTATGTCTTTGGTTGGTGCATTCAGACCATTTACATTTAGGGTGATTATCGATAGGCATGTACTTATTGCCATTGCAGGCTTCAGATTCATTGTTATCAAAGGTTCAAGGGTAATTCCCTTACTATATAACAGTCTAATTTAACTTACTTCGCATACTATTGCAAACAAAACCTAAAGGTTCTTTTTTTTTTCCTCCTTTTTCTTCCTCCTCCATTCTTTGTATGTTATGAATCATATTCTGTACTCTTTGTCTTCACTTGTGTGACATCTATTTAGCCTTAGTAATACTTCCACCTATTGGAGTCCCTCCAAAATGCCCTGTAGAGATGGTTTGTGGTAGGAAAATTCTCTCAGCTTTTGCTTACCTCAAAATTGTTTAAAATTGTTTAATCCCTCCTTCAAATTTAAATGATAACCTTGCCGGGTAGAGTATTCTCAGTTCAAGGCCCTTCTGCTTCATTCCATTAAATATATCATGCCACTCCCTTCTGGCCTGTAAGGTTTCTGTTGAGAAGTCTGATGATAGCCTGATGGGTTTTCCTTTGTATGTGATATTTTTTCTCTCTCTAGCTGCTTTTAAAAGTCTGTCTTTATCCTTGATCTTTGCCATTTTAATCATCATATGTCTTGATGTTGTCTTCCTTGTGTCCCTTGTGTTGGGAGATCTGTGCACCTCCATGGCTTGAGAGACTATCTCTTTCCCCAGACTGGGGAAGTTTTCAGCAATTACCTCCTCAATGACACTTTCTATCCCTTTTTCTCTCTCTTCTTCTTCTGGTACCCCTATAATGCGAATAATGTTGCGTTTGGATTGGTCACATAGTTCTTTCTCTCAATATTCTTTCATTCTTAGAGATTCTTTTTTCTTTTTGTGCCTCAGCTTCTTTGTATTCCTCTTCTCTAATTTCTATTCCATTTACCATCTCTTCTACTACACCTAATCTGCTTTTAAATCCCTCCATTGCATGTTTCATTTCAGATACAGAATTTTTTAATGATTGAATCTCCAACTTAAATTCGTTCCTCAGTTCTTGAATATTTTTCTGTACCTCCATAAGCATGTTTATAATTTTTATTTTGAACTCTCTTTCAGTCCGATTGGTTAGTTGTTTCATTTGGCCCCCTTTCTGAGGTGTGAGATTTTGTCTGAACCATGTTCTTTTGTCATTTCATGTTTCTGTTTGGGCCCCACTAGAGTGCAGAGACTCCAGTCTCTGTAGCTGCTCAGCCCCTAGAGTGAGGTTGGGGGTTGTAGGGGAGCAGAGCTGGTGCCTGGGGGGAGGAAAGTTCTCTTTCCTGATTCCAGTTTACTGTTGCCTATCTCTAGTGTTCGAGTCAGTGGGCCAAGCACACACATGTAAACCTGTGTGGTTTGTGTCTCTAGCTGTTGTAGGCAGGGCCTCCCTCTGGCTGGCCTGACATCTGCGCAGTGACTGTAGGTTTGTGAGCAGGTGCCTGCAGGCTAATAGGAAGGCTTGGCAGGCTGTGTGTCACAGTGGGGTCCTCGGAGCTGAGTAGGCCGCCAGGGGGATGGAGCACCTTTAGCTCCCCAAAGTTCCCAACCAGCTGGGCAGAGCATGCCCATGCAACCTTGTCCAGCTCTCCCTTCTCCCGCACAGCAATCTCCGTGCAAACCCCGTCCCTTCAGCAGCCCTCTGGCTGCTAGGAAGCCTCTCAGACTGCCTGCCTTTCCTCTGACACTGAGAAGCCAGGTGTGGATCCCGTCCTACACACACACCCAGAATGTCAATTTCTCAAGCACTCCGCCTGTCCGAGCTCCCCAACATCCAGAGCACCACACACTATAGGAATCTGCTCACAAAGCAGATCTCCAGGACTAGGTGTTCAGCAGTCCCAGTCTTCCACCCCCTCCCCCGCTCTGTTTCTCTTCCTCCCGCCAGTAATCTGGGGTGGGGGAAGGGCTTGGGTCCCGCCAGATTAAGGCTTTCCCACGTTACCCTGTTTCGTGAGGTCTGCTCTGTTTGTGACGTGTGTTTGCAGTTTGGTTCAACCTTCTTTCTTGTTGCTGTTTTAAGGTTAGTTGTATTAATTAACCATATTTTTGTACTGTTTCTGGCTTTGGGAGGAGCTCTCTGTCTCACCTCTCACGCCACCATCTTGAATCTTTCTCCTCATTTTTCACTTTTAAAGATATTTTGTTATTATGCTACAGGCGTTAATTTCTTTAATTATCTTTCTAATGTACCAATACCAAATTTATGTTTTTTAGATGACTCTGAAGTTTTTACCTTCCACTCACTGCAAAGCAACACAGGCTCACAATGGAAACATCAGTTATCAGAATCATGATCATAATTAAGGCGTATGTGCCAAGTACCTACTATTAGTAACAGGAACAGTTACAATTATCACAGACTTAGGAAGGTGATAAAAACTCAACTCCCTGCTCATGTCTTGAAATTCAAATACATAAAGAATAAAACTTTTAATGATGGTGTTACATTTGCATTCATATTCACCCACCTAAATAGAAAAGTGTTATTTTAATCATTAAGTGCTCTTTGCTATTTCATATCTGTGATATGTTTCAAAATACCCTAAAATGTCAATCAATGCTTTTCTAGTTATAGAACTTTCTGCCATGATGTAATATTTTAAGAACAATTAGACTGTTCAAATTTCAATGTATCTTTTATGTTAATGCAATATGTAATCCTATTAGAATATTTTTGGCTTTCGGACATTTCATTAAGAAATTCAGTTATTTTTCTTAAGCTATGTTTCTATTCTAAATGATTTATTGCAGATTAATGTGGATTTACAATGAAATGATACACAAAAACCCAATCCTAAGCATATTTTCAGCTCAAAGAACATTGAGAATCCATCAATTTTTTTTCCAAAATGACATATTAAATATAAGCCTGTAAAACTCTTCAAAAATCAGATTGCTCTCCAGGTCTGACAATCTATTACTAGGAACCAAACCCTTTGGTTAACTCAGGTAAAAGACAGGTATTTAAGGCATTTTTAACAGGGACATGTTAGTGCCTCTACTTCATTTGGTACCATTAAGTGAACCATTCCTCCAAACCGTTAGTGAGAGGGCCATCACTCAGTGGTATAACAAGACAAGTTAAAACACTGACTTTCAAAAAACTGCTCCACAATCAGAAATACTTTCACTAAAACATTAATATTCTCTAACAATCACTGCATTTTTGGAAAGTAAGTCTTGCCTGCTTATATTATTAAAACTTCTTCCTCCCACAAAAAAGTATTACCTGCATGCCGAAGCCAAACTACTGCAAGGTTGTATCTTTCAGAGCAAACCAATGCACTAAGGAGAGGAAGTGCAGAGTTATATTCACCAACATCCAGAAAAGCCTCAGCAACATCTAGATAGAGGTCTCCCATATCTTCTGGATTCTGTTCCACTAGTGTTGTCAAGAGAGGCTAGGCCGCAAAACAAAAGCCTGAAGTCAAACATTCATTACAACTATGCACATCTATATATATTTTTCTTTTTAACTTAAATATCAGTCATCTGAGGCAAGCATAAAAGGAGCAAAGCTTAATAAAAATAGCTTTAAACAGTCATTTTTTTCTACTCATTTCTGTATCTTTATTAAAAAGAACTCATACTGCTATCATTCACTCATTCAACTTTTGAAAGCCTGTTAGAAGGCAGGCATTGCAGCAGCTAAGGCCACTGATCTGCTGGGCTCCTCCTCTATTAAGTCAAACATACCCAGGCTTCAGGGCCTCTGTGTTTGCTGATGTTTCAGGGAAGCTGTTCTTTCCTGTACCTACATGGCTTACTTCCTCACTTCCTTCATGTCATTATTTAAATGTCACATTCTCAAGGAAGCCTTTCTTGACCCAACCTATTTAAAATTGCAACTCTTCCCATCCCAAATATTTTCTGTTCCTTCCCCCATTTGATTTTTCTCAGAGCACTTATCACCAACTAACATCCTATACTCAGTGTATTTATTTTATTTATTATCTATCTAATACCATTAGAACAAAAGAATAATTAGAGCAGGGATTTCTCTGTTTATTCAATACCTTCTACTAAGGTCTGCAAAGTAAATGCTCAATATATTTTTTATTCAATGAAATACTTAGCACAAAGTCAGCAAAAGAGAATAGCTGTAAGAAATTACCAATTCTTTAAAAGGCCCAATCATATATTCTCATTGTTCTTATTTTGAAGGAAAAACAAACTATTATAAATTATTAAAAGTTCCAAAACACTTTTATTCACACAAAAATAATTTGATGCTTATGATGACTTCCTGATTATTAAGAAATGTGAAGTCTAGGGTCAGGTTATAATTTCTTTTCATTACAAAAAATAACATGGATTTGATCTGAATGTTACTTACATTAAGTGGTTCAAGGATGTTGAGATGTACAAGGCAGACCATCAGCTTCACTGTGATGTCTATTGGCACACGATCAGGGATAGTGCAGGTAACATTTTCATTAGCTGTGGGTTAGACAGACAGACAAAAGGCAGTTCCCCCATGTGAACTTAGAATGTGGGGCAAATGAAGCAAACTGTACCTTCTATGTGAGAGCACATTTACTTCATTTAAAGCAAATGATTCTATAGTCAATTCAAAGTTTGGCCCACTCTGTTAACTAGATTCTTATCCCTCCTTCAGTCTGTCCTTTGGTAGCAATTACCCTTCCTAATCCTTTCTGAGTATCTTACCCACTTACCTGAAACCTACATGAACTCCCACACCTCCTATCAAAACTACAGAGAACTAAAAAACCAAAAATGACAAATAAGGATATCTGAACTCTCTTTTTTCCTTCTTGAATTCAAAATGTCTTTTTAGTCTTCACTACAAAGAGGATGAGAAAGGGATAAAATAATACTGTGTTGTTTCCTAAAACTTAATTACAGCAAAACAATTTTTAAAGCACTGGGAAGTTAATCAAAGGGATTTTTATCTGCATTTAAAGTATTTTATATTTTGAAAAGTCTAGTGAATTCCAAATAAGCTTCCACATCAGAAAAAGCTGAAGCATAGAGGGTTATCAGAGATTCATCTGAAATGGTAGAATAAAATTTTAAATTATGTTAAAATGAAGTAATTTTTATCTGTTTTATAGAACTTGTCATATAAATTATAGTACTGAATAAAATTACCGAGTAATAAGATCTGGACAAGTTTACTTAAGCTACTTTTTATCACTTACTCCAAAACAATAACTAGTACCAGAAAACCAGCTTAAGAAACTTATTCTGCTCAATGAGAGTCCCAACACATAAATTTACTCACACTAGACCCTAAGTTCCATGGGGATAAGGACTAGTCTAAATGACTTAAGACTATATCCTATATCCATAGCATATTTCTTCTGTAGCCAGTAGCTATGGTATACCAATTAAAGATACAGTGTGTACAATGTATAAATCAAAAGTTTGATTTCAGAAATAATCACAAAGTAAAACTCAACTTTGTGTTGAAAATAAGACACTTGCCTGAAATCACGTCAGGAAGGGTAAAAATAAAAGGACAAAGATATAGCAGACAAATTCAAACAAAAAGAAAGTGGAGGTCACACTGTCATTATCACACTAGGTAGAATTCAGGTCAAGAGAACTTTGTAAGTCCTACAGGACAGTGCTACTCAAAGGGTAGTCTGGGACCTGTGGCAATCCACAAACTATTACCAGTTTAATTAGATAGGTGCAAGAGATTGAGACTAAGTATTAGACACTTTAATGCCGACTTGACAATGTTAAAGAATACAGTATGTATCATTTACAGCCCTAACAGCTGAAAGAATACTTTACTAACACTTAACAGCAGTTTCTTTTAAAAAGCTTATCTTTTCTCACTGATACTTTATTCTCCTGAATTCTCATTAGGTCTTTCACATTTGTAAGAATCAAAAAATGTGAACCTCAATAGCAATGCTTAATCTATCAATAAATGTTATTTTTAAAAATGCATATGAAAAACAATGATCTTTGCTCACTTTGGAAGTGTTTTAAGATCCTAGTCTTCTGGACATATCTTTTTCTTTGAAGTTATTTCAAACTCTAAGATACCACAGATTCCAGATGCACCATTATTTTATATACTAAGAAAGAAAAACACCACTAGTTCAACTATGACATGTCATTGATTTAAGATGTTCCCTGATTTCAGATATGCTAACTCATTAAAAAAGTGAAAAAAAGAGGGAAGAAGGAAGGATGGATCAATGAAATACAGTAAAATGTATAAAACAACACAATAATTATATCTACAATTAAAACTTGAACACAGCTCTCTATTTCTTTAATATTTTCCAAAACAATGGATAGAACAATTTTCAACATGAATATAATTTTTTTGAAGAAAGATCTTAAACAGAAATTACGGCTGCAAAATAACAACTTAACTAGGACTTGGCTTTAGCCTAGGTCATGTGCAAGAAAAGTATGAAAATTGGCAGAGTCCTTCAGATGCCCTAATTCATGCTGTCATAGCATTGCAATCCCTACTCCTTACTCTAGTCACTCATACTATCCGAATCACTCCAAGAAAGCACCCTATCTGGTCCTGTCCATACCAAGCAGTGATCCCACACCCTGTGACCTGTCTGAAAGGTATTTCCCCATGGGTGTCTGCTTAAAATATACTTCCAGAAACATCCTCTGATCTTTTATATCACCCTCCTCTACTTTCCCATAATGCCAGCTTTACTATGGAAATTATCACACAGTTCTTCTTATATAATTAAATTATATACATTTCATTTAAACCCATATTCTCCTCTCACTTCTTTGAGGACAGAAAATGTCATACTCATCTGTATATTCCCCACACACCTACCAGAGGCACTTACAAGAAACTTTGACATAACTTGCCTTTTTATTTCCCAACAAGTTTCCACTACTATTGATTTGGGCCTGGTTCTCTACAAATTAGCACAAATGGATTGATGTAAATGAATTACTACTTTCCATTAGGACAGATCATGTAAATAAAAGGGGTCTGTTTTCAAATAATTATGCCTTAACCCAAAGGATTATATGATGATGGAATCTTTAGGTCTCACGACAGGGTTGGGAGGCAGCTATTTTGAAGCAGGCAGGGCTCAGTACCAAGTGCCTCCCCTGCTTCCCCAGCACCACCAAAGCCTCACAGGGTCAAGGTGGAAGGTACTACACAGGAATCTCCTTGCATGAACAGGGATATCTACTCTGCCCATAAAGAAGATCAATTTGTTGAACTTCAGATAGGGTCTTGCATGTTAGTATTTTCATAGAACAGGTTAATGGGCAAGAATAGAACTGGGATGAGGGAATGAGCTGAAAGAAACACTGCAAGCTACACTTCAGGTGTGACTTTCTAACCAGATGCCTAATTATACATTTAAGTTTTAAATGTAGGATGATATTAATTTCTACTCTTTATGGGAATGTTTAACTTCAAAGTAGAACTTTTTTCAATGACAGCATTTTAAGACCTTTTTGAAAAGTAAATTGCTTTATATCTAAAGGTTTCTGATAAGCTGTTCACTAATCCATTCCTTTTTCACATATCACTAAGAGAGCCTGGGTCAATGAGAAATACTGTATTCAAATGGATGTACTGAGAAATTGAGGACTGAAAACAAATTTTTTAAAGATTATTTTCCTATGAGAAAGTGTAATAATCATGAAAAATGTAACGAAATCTTTGTGAGGAAAAACTGCTTCTTGGGAAAGTGTTATAAGAATATTATCAATTTCAAAATGCCACATTATGAACAAGAGAGGATTAAATACACTTTCATATGCAGAATATTGCAAAATATGCAGACATACTCATACTACAACCTTTATTCTCTTCTGGAGGGCCTTCTTCTGTAGGTTTCTTTTCCAGCACAATTCCAGAAAAATCCGTAATTACCTAAAAGAAGGGGAAAAAGGAAATGATACAATAGGTATGTTTAAAAAACCTTTTCACAGTGCAAAGATTTGTATGGTTAATCCAAATAATCATTATAACATATAAATGGACTATAAAAAGCAACAGTACGTCTCTCTACAATAAGGAACCGCTGTGATAGTTAACATTTTTATATCATATCTTATATCACATTAATGCTTAAGAATATAATTCCTCTGTACCAAACCAACCTACTTTTCCCAACAGCTTAGGAACTGAATCATAGCAATTAGTCCAGCTGCTAAGCCCTGCTACCCTGAAATACAGATACATCTGGCACCTGTAATAATGGCAAAAGCTTTTACCATATGATAACTACACTTTATATTGCATATGGAATTACTACAGAATCTAGAAATTTGTTTCCATACAGACTTCAATATATAATTTAGTATACAAGTAATTTAATGTATATAACTAAAAGAATAGTCAATTTGTAGGATATTCTAGAATACAGAAACACATCAAAATCTAGTGAAGAAACACATACGTGTTCCTACCTCCAAAGCTTTGTCATATTGTTTGTTAGAAATGTATAGTTCAGCTGCTATGTTAACATCCTCCATGGAGACAAGGGCCTGGTGTTTTGAGAAAGCTTCTTCAATTATGTTAATAGCTGAAGTAACATCATTGGCTTCATAGTAACTCCTAAAAAAATTAAATGGCAAAACGGATGAGTACTTAACTCAGATTACAGAATTAAGTTATAAAACTCATTCCCTGATAGGCCCTCTATTAACTATGATTTTCATTTTCTTAAAATTTGGGAAGAGAAAAAAACTCTTCTTAAAAATCATCATCACATTCAATCTAGAGAAAGCCATGCTATGCCAGCATAACAATGTCTCAGTGTCAAGCCTCTCACTCCAAAAGCTACCTCCTATCATTTCACCTCAGTCCTCTGTAACCTAACATGGACAACTCTTCTCTCATTGGGCTCAACAGAGCATTGATCCTGCCACCTTTTCACTGTCTCTGTGCCCTTCCTGCCCTCATGTTCCTCCTCCTCCAGGGTCCAACACTGTAATTCCTCCCTTACACATCTCAGTTCCCTTGCCCTCTTTCCCTTTATCAATCTGAAAAAACCCCAACCAAGTTAATACAAATATGCCTACTCTCTACCACCACCTGTCGAGCTGACCATGCTGACTGGACTCACTAGCCTCAAGTGGGCCCACCGTGCTGACCAGAAATCTTACTAGTTGTTTGGTCCAGTACTTTTCAAACTTGAATGTGCATACAAAGTAACTAGGATCTTGTAAAAAAGCATATTCTGATCCAGTAGAGCTGGGGCAGGGCCGGGACTTTCTACATCTGTGACCCATTCTCAGGTGATCAAATGCTGCCTGTCTGCGGGGCAGCAGGGTCCCAAGGACCTGGACAACTATTGCAGATCTTCCCCTCTCCCATCAAACCCCCAATACTCTCCCATCCTTACTCTCTGTAATGACCGTACTTCTTATTTTACAAAGAGAATCAAATCGAGACATCCCACATACTCCCAGCACATCTTCCAATTTATGCACACCCGTAGCTCTATCCTCTGCTTTCTCCACTTATAAGATCAACTAGATCCCATTCCCTCCAACCTATGCAAGGATATCACTCAAGCAATTGTCCCTTCTTTCATATATCTTTAATGAGTCTCTCAGTTGTGGATTATCCAATCTCAATACAAGTATGTTGCAATTTTCCCCAACTTAAAAATGATCTCTTACCCCAGTAGCCCATTCCAATCACCTCCCATTCTTATGCACCCCTAATAAGTTTCTCCAAAGAGTGCCTATCTCCCAAAACCCTCCCCCCATCTCCAATGTCAATATTCAGTCCTCATTTTACATGACCTCTCTGGAGTACTCCGCAAAGATGATCATCCCTCCTCCCTCAAGTGCTTTCTTAAGTAAATTTCTAGAGTATCATGTTCTTAGTTTCCCCTTACTTTACTGTTCATTTCCTTTCAGTCTCCCTGTTTCCTCCTTATCTCCTGTTTCTCTCTCTCTTACACACACACACACATCCACCTCATATCACAAAATCCTGAGAGTCCAGCCTTCAAAATGTATCTAGAATCTGATTACTTCTTATCACCTCCTGCTGCTTTTATCCTAGTCCAAGCTACCATTATCCTGTTCATTAATTATTGCAATAATTTCCTAACTAGTCTCCCTGCTTCTGCCCTTACCACTTCTTGATCTATTCTCAAAAGAGCAGCCAGAACTGATGCATTTAAAATTAAAGGCAAATCATGTCAGTCTCACACTCAAAACCTTCCAATTGCTTCCAAATGTACTCAGAGTAAAAGCCAAGTCTTCACAATGCCCACAATTGCCAAGTGATCTTTTTCTGACACCTCTGACCCTACCTCCTGCTATACTCCCCTTAAGCTCTCAGCTTCCATGTTGTTCCCTAAGCATACCTCAGCACACCATTTCCTTTGCCTCTGATACCCTTCCCTAAATATCTGCTCCCATACCTCCTTCAGTTTACTTTCAGGTCTGTATGACCACTACATAAGGAATTAAGTTCTTCTCTAATCATCCTACTTAAAATAACACACTCCTGCACTTCAACTTCCTGTCCCCCTTGCCAGCTTCATTTTTCTTCATATACCTTATCAATATGTGACATACCGTATCTTTAGCTGTTTCATTTATTGCCTGTGTTCCCTAACTACAAAGTAAGCTCCACAAGGGAAGGGAGTATTAAAACTCACTCAGTAATGATCTCCTAGTGTCCTGTACAGTGTCTAGCACATCACTTACATTCAATAAATATTTCTGGAGGAAAAGTTGGGACCAAGAGAAAGCCTAATCAATCAGAAATTATAGTAACAGAATTCCACATAGGAAAGACTTTTATGCAGTGGCAGAAGTGTTCGTCACCACCTTTTCCTAAAAAAAATATTGTAAATAAAGTGGAAAACAAAATTACCACATAGGCAATCTAATAGTTCATTAAGTAGCTTACTGGACTAACCACTATGACAGCTAGAGATCTGACTGACAGCAGATAACCTGGGATGATCCTCAATGCTTATTTTATATATATATATATATACACATCTGGAATCAATTTAGGGTTGCCTTGCCTCAACGAACTTCCTAAAAATACTCCTAGTATTCCTACATAACCCATCCTTGGGAGGATAGGGGGTTATTTCACAGCTAAGCATCTTCATGGCAATGGCCATAGGATTAAAAGGATTGACCCCCAAGACACCCAGAGATGGTTGCTCCTAGGCTGAAATACTGTATGTAACAAATATCCCTAGAATAGAGAGTATACCATAAGGCATCACTTAGCCAAAATATTTTCTGCTATAATTGATGTACAGCATATCAGAGGAGTAAATGCAACAAATACAGTATTTTACATTAAAATATATAGCACAGTATAGTAGCATGTGTCAACCATTAAGAAAATTTTTTGTCTTAAAATGTTATTCTAGTACTGGCCCAAAATAAAATGATTATATAATATTCCAGATCATAAACATTTCATTAGCACATCAGTAATAAATAATTGAAAATAATGTTACTGCAAATACATATAACTGAGTACATAAATGCACATAATTTCAGTAAGTTATGAAAACCTGAGAACCTAGTCATCCTTTCAGATTATGCCTCATTTTTAATCTTCTAAGCACTTGGAAGGTAATCATGTATGCAAATTTTTCCAAGCACTAACACAGTGAACTTGGAAATGGGAAAGTACTAAAGAAGAAAAAAAAAAAAACAGTAAAGAACTGGGAAAAAAATATATATATAAAATACAAGAAGTAAAACACTTTTTTGACTTCTTAAAAAGTACATTCTAGTTCAAATATATGCCTTCAATTCTAAAATAAGATTAATAAGAGTCTCTTTATATATTCCACTCCAAACTTACTTTGCCATATCTCTAGCCAACTGCATAAAGCGTTCTCCATCAGATGGAGACAATAGGTTTAAAATACGCCTATAACCATCCATTGCCATTTTATGATCTCCCATCTGTTCATAGAGGCTTGACCGCTCCCACAGATAACGGACATTCGTAGGTTCATATTTAAGAGCTAAAGAGAAAAAAGGGAATATAAATTATATTTTTCACAAAAAGGGGTTCATGGTACCTGGCTGTGACCCATCCTCTTTTCAGAAAATTTAATGAACACTCTAAACCAATTCTCCAACAGCTAATCTGGAGTAAACCTACCTTCACACTCCCAGCTAGGTTTGATCCAAGACCAGAAAGAACCTGAATCTCCATATTAATCTTCATCTGGTCACTCTTAGTGTAATGTTAACCCTCAGGAAACAGCTTAGAACCAACACTCACCTCAGTGGGAAACAGAAGTTACTGCTCTACCAACTTTTATCCTATAATAACTTACAATATAAAGTTGCTAATAAACATGAAAGTAGAGGAACACCAAATACTTATCTCCAGTAGAACAAACTATAAGGAATAAATATATTTCATCTAACATCACCCGAGAGTAGCAAGTGAAGTTATCAAAAAACTTATTATGTAACATTTTATCAAACAAAATGAGAAAAACATTTTAATTGCCTTTTGTGTAGCAAAAAATAGCCTGCTTAATATTATCTTGTTCCAGAGACATTTCTGCCAATCTAACCCATTCTTCAGTATCACTGGGATTTAAATGTGCAGCAATCAACTCAAACTGCAGGGATTTCTCCATGTCGCCTTGGTCCTCATATATCATGGCAAGAGTAGAAAACGGCTCATAAGCCAGAGGAGCTATAACAAATTAAAAAAACAAATTCTATTAGCTGAGGGAAGAGACTTGAGTAAATGTCAATCCTATGGCTGAATAACGATCCTTTTTTTTAATACTTAAACTCTTAAATCACTCTACCAGAATTATACAAACTATTTAATGGAACTGAGAATAAACATGAGAGTGTATTTACTTTATTTTCATACACTTCAGAATTTTTAAAGTATTATTTTCTCTAAGCAAAGTATAATTACACGAAAAACCATACTCTCCACCATAACCCCGCATGAAAATTCCCCTTCGTTAAGGCTAAATGTGGCTCGGTGAGTCAGCAAGTTCATCCCAGTGAGCATCAGCCACATCAGCGAGCTGGATCCTCCTGATCCAGCAGCCACCGCAAGGAGGAGTCATGCATGAATGGTAAAGGACATCTAAGGAGCACCTAACCCACGATATCAAAGTGGATGGTTAATCCACATCGCTGAAATAATGCTTCTGAAATGAAGGTCTAAGATCACAAAGGTTTAAAATCAAAGATAATTGTCAAAAATAAACAGTTATAAACTGAAATAAAGGAACAGATAATACTGGAAAGGAGGAACCAAACAAAATATCCCGAAGGAAAAAGTTTGGTTAATCTTATTTCTGATGGGGTAAAAAAGAAAAAGCAGTTAGCTGAAATTATCCTAGTGAGTAATCCAGGAAATGTGGACTTCTAAAAGAACCCTTGTCCAGATGTAAGGAAATGCCAAAGTACTGAAAAGATAAAAGTTCACTGTATGAGAACTACTCAAGACACATCAGGAAAGTAAAATAATAAACACAAGTGATTAGTCAAAAAGTCACTTATGAAGATATCCTTCACTATGCCCAAGATGTGTAGTTTAATGGAAAAGGACAAGTAAAGATTGTGTCTTTTACCAAAAAGTGGATTAAAATAATCTAGCACTGCCTGATCCGAAAAATGGAAGGAAAAAAGAACCCTCTTTAACTGGTTTTAACATAATGTATTTGCCATATTTAAAAAACACTAACACTACAAAAAACCTAAAATCCCTAAAATGAAACATTAAAAACCAAATAAGAAAAAAGATTCCTGTAAGAGTTCAATAAACATTAATGATATTTCATTGAATATGAAGGTCATTTTCTGGTAATGATCCCTGCTCAATGCAAACTGGCAAATCATTGTTAGCACAATCCCCTTCAAACTTCTGATTATATTTTCCAAATACTACAGTGAAGTGCTCCCCATTTGTCTTAAGTCAGACTATGAAATTGCTATTGTCAGTAATCCCCACTGAACACACCTTGCCTTATGATTTCCATGCACATCAATATTGCCTCTTCACGTTCTCCTCGAGCAAAGCGAATGTTGGCTTCACCCATGAGACCTCTCAGAGCTCTGGGGAGTTTACTCCGAGGCCTCTTCTCCTGTACAGAAGAAAAATGACATCTGATTAAAATATAGTAATGTCTTAGATTTCAATTCCAATCAAGTTAATAAATACCTAATACATAATGAAAGTGAAATTTTCCTTTAAAACTTTTCAGAGTTCCAAATTGAGAACTATGAACTAAATAGATGCAGTTCTGACTTATTAACATTAAAGTCTGTACTTCAGGAAAAAGTCTAAAACTCAATCTCAGGAAAGAATGAAAATCATTCTATAATACTCTTCAAAAAGGAACACCTTAGAAAATTAAAACAAAAAACCACAAAAAAAACCTTCCTACAGAGGAAAGTTCAAAGCATAGCAAAATGTAAAAAAATGTAAAAACTAAAGTGGCCAGGAATTACTAAATTATTAATTAGAAAAAAAACAAATGTAGACCTGGATGCTGCAAAAAGGATTTATATGTCAGATTTATGATCTTCTACTGAACATCATCCTTCTTTCAAATTCATCTATTCATAATAAGCATGGTTAAAAAATATTGTTATAATATGGGCCTTTTAATAGCAAAATTACAGTACATTTTGAGATATGCAATAACTACATTCTTACATTTTTTTTTAATCTGTAAAATGAGATTCAAGATGGCAGCATGAGAGGTGAGACAGAGAGCTCCTCCCAAAATTGCAAACAGTACAAAAATATAGTTAATAAATACAACTAACCCTCAGAGAGCAACAAGAAAGAAGGCTGAACCAGACTGCATACAGACCTCATAAACACAGCAGACCTCAAGGGTAACGTATGAAAGCCTTAATCCGGCAGGTCCCAAGCCCTTCCCGCACACCAGTTCACCAGAAGACAAATGGAGTGTGGGAGGGGGTGAAAGCCTGGGACTGCTGGACACCTAGCCCTGGACATATGCTTTGTGAGCAGAATCCTATATTGTGTGGTGCCCTGGGCGTTGGGGAGCTTGGACAGGCAGAGTGCTTGCTAAATTGACATACCGGCCATTTGTGGAGGAGGGGATCAACACCTGGCCGCTCTGTGTGGGAGGAAAGGCAGGGAGTCTGAGAGGCAGCAGCAAGAGGGCTGCTGCAGGGGCGGGGTTTGCACGGAGCTTGCTGTGCGGAAGAAGGGAGAGCTGGACAAGGTTTCCTTGGCATGCTCTGCCCAGCTGGTTGGGAACTTTGGGGAGCTTCAGGTGCTCCATCCCCCTGACTGCCTACCGAGCTGCGAGCCCTCCACTGTGACACACAGCCTGCCTTAGCCTTCGTACTGGCCAGCAGGCACCTGCTCGCATACCCGCAGTCACTGCGCAGGCGTCAGGCCAGCCAGAGGGAGGCCCTGCCTACAACAGCTAGAGATGCAAAGCACAGATTACCCGTGTGCGCTGGGCCCACTGCCCCTGACACTGGAGACAGACACTGCAGACGGGAGGCAGGAAACAGATCTTTCCCCCCCACCAGGCACCAGCTCCACTCCCCTATGTCGCCCAACCTCACTCTAGGAGCTGAGCAGCTCCAGAGACTAGAGTTTCTGGACACCAGTGGGCATCACACAGAAATATGAAACGTCAAAAGACCACAATTCAGACCAAAATCTCACAAACCCCTGAAAGAGGGTCAGATGAAACCTAACTCACCAATATTCCAGAAAGAGAGTTCAAAATAAAAATTATAAACATGCTTACGGAGGTACAGAAAAATATTCAAGACCTCAGAAACAAATTTAAGATAGAGATTCAATCATTAAGAAATTCCGTATCTGAAATGAAACATACAATGGAGGGATTTAAAAACAGATTAGATGTAGTAGAAGAGACAGTAAATGGAATAGAAATTAGAGAAGAGGAATACAAAGAAGCTAAGGCACTGAAAGAAAAAAGGATCTCTAAGAATGAAAGAATATTGAGAGAACTGTGTGACCTATCCAAATGGAACAATATTCATATTATAGGGGCACCAGAAGAAGAAAAGAAAGAAAAAGAGATAGAAAGTGTCATTGAGAAGGTAATTGCTGACAAATTCCCCAATCTGGGGAAGGAGATAGTCTCTCAAGCCATGGAGGTGCACAGATCTCCAAACACAAGGGACACAAGGATGACAACATCAAGACATATAATAATTAAAGTGGCAAAAATCAAGGATAAAGACAAACTTTTAAATGCAACTAGAGAGAGAAAAAAGATCACATACAAAGGAAAACCCATCAGACAATCATCAAACTTCTCAACAGAAACCTTACAGGCCAGAAGAGAATGGCATGATATACTTAATGCAATGAAGCAGAAGGGCTTTGAACCAAGAATACTCTACCCGGCAAGGTTATCATTTAAATTTGAAGGAGGGATTAAACAATTTTCAGATAAGCAAAAGCTGAGAGAATTTACCTCCCACAAACCACCTCTACAGTGCATTTCGGAGGGACTCCTACAGATGGAAGTATTTCTAAGGCTAAACAGATATCATTCAAGGGAAGACAGAGTACAGAATATGATTCATAACATACAAAGAATGGAGGAGGTAGAAAAAGGAGGAAAAAAAAAAAACCTTTAGGTTGAGTTTCTAATAGTATACAAAATAAGTTATATAAGACTATTAGATAGTAAAGGAATTATCCTTGAACCTTTGGTAACCACAAATTTAAGCCTGCAATGGAAATAAGTACATACCTATCAATAATCACCCTAAATGTAAATGGACTGAATGCACCAATCAAAAGACATAGAGTTAGTGAATGGATAAAAAAACAAGATCCATCTATACGCTGCCTAAAGAGACTCACTTCAAACCCAAAGACATACACAGAATGAAAGTAAAGGGATTGAAAAAGATATTTCATGCAACTAATAGGGAGAGAAAAGCAGGAGTTGCAGTACTTGTATCAGACAAAATAGACTTCAAAACAAAGCAAATCACAAGAGACAAAGAAGGACATTACATAATGATAAAAGGGTCAGTCCAACAAAAGGATATAACTATTATAAATATCTATGCCCCCAACACAGGATCACCTACATATGTGAAACAAATACTAACAGAATTAAAGGGGGAAATAGAATGCAATGCATTCATTCTAGGAGACTTCAACATACCACTCACTCCAAAGGACAGATCAACCAGACAGAAAATAAGTAAAGATACAGAGGCACTGAACAACATATTAGAACAGATGGATCTAACAGACATCTACAGAACACTCCATCCAAAAGCAACAGGATACACATTCTTCTCAAGTGTACATGGAACATTTTCAAGAATTGATCATATATTAGGCCACAAAAAGAACCTCAGTAAATTCAAAACGATTGAAATTGTACCAACCAGCTTCTCAGATCACAAAGGTATGAAACTAGAAATAAATTACACAAAGAAAACGAAAAAGTCCACAAACACATGGAGGCTTAATAACCTGCTCCTAAATAATCAATGGATCAATGACCAAATAAAAACAGAGATCAAGCAATATATGGAGACAAATGACAACAATAATTCAACACCACAAAATCTGTGTGATGCAGCGATGGCCGTGCTAAGAGGGACATATATTGCAATACAGGCCTACCTCAAGAAAGAAGAACAATCCCAAATGAACAGTCTAAACTCACAATTAATGAAACTAGAAAAGGAAGAACAGATGAGGCACAAAGTAAATCGAAGGAGGGACATAATAAAGATTAAAGCAGAAATAAATAAAATTGAGAAGAATAAAGCAATAGAAAGAATCAATGAAACCAGGAGCTGGTTCTTTGAGAAAATAAACAAAATAGATAAACCCCTAGCCAGACTTATCAAGAAAAAAAGAGAGTCTATACACATAAACAAAATCAGACATAGAAAGGAAAAATCACTATGGATACCACAGAAATACAAAGAATTATGAGAGAATACTATGAAAAATTATATGCTAACAAACTGGATAACCTAGAAATGGACAACTTCCTAGAAAAATAC
This sequence comes from Smutsia gigantea, assembly GCA_032199065.1. NCBI lineage: Eukaryota > Metazoa > Chordata > Mammalia > Pholidota > Manidae > Smutsia > Smutsia gigantea. The sequence goes on from JAVSCE010021334.1 coordinate 121,472, forward strand.
AACCTTCCAAGCTGACACAGGAAGAACAGAAAATCTGAATAGACCAATTACCAGCAAAAAAATTGAATTGGTAATCAAAAAATTACCTAAGAACAAAACCCCTGGACCAGATGGTTTCTCTGCTGAATTTCATCAAACATTCAGTGAAGACCTAATATCCATCCTCCTTAAAGTTTTCCAAAACGTAGAAGAGGAGGAAATACTCCCAAACTCAATCTGAGGCCAACATCACTCTAATACCAAAACCAGGGAATGACACCACAAAAAAAGAAAATTAAAGCCCAATATCCCTGATGAACATAGATGCAAAAATACTCAATAAAATATTAGCAAACCAAATTCAAAAATACATCAAAAAGATCATCCATCATGATCAAATAGGATTCATCGCAGGGATGCAAGGATGGTACAACATTCAAAAATCCATCAACATCAATAAAAAAAAGCACAATAATGACATGATCATCTCCATAGATGCTGAAAAAGCATTCGACCAAATTCAACACCCATTCATGACAAAAAAATCTCAACAAAATGGGTATAGAGAGCAAGTACCTCAACATAAAAAAGGCCACATATGACAAACCCACAGCCAACATCATACTTAACAGCAAGAAGCTGAAAGCTTTTCCTTTAAGATCGGGAACAAGACAAGGATGCCCACTCTCCCCACTTTTACTCAACATAGTACTGGAGGTCCTAGCCATGGCAATCAGACAACACAAAGAAATAAAAGGCATCCAGATCGGCAAGGAAGAACTCAAACTGTCCTTGTTTGCAGATGACATGGTATTGTACATAAACAACCCTAAAGAATACACTCCAAAACTATTAGATCTAATATCTGAATTCAGAAAAGTTGCAGAATACAAAATTAATATGCAAAAATCTGTTGCATTCCTATGTACTAACAATGAACTAGCAGAACAAGAAATCAGGAAAACAATTCCATTAACAAATGCATCAAAAAGAATAAAATACCTAGGAATAAACCTCACCAAGGATGTGAAAGATTTATACCCTGAAAACTACAAGACACTCTCAAGAGAAATGAAAGAGGACACTAATAAATGGAAATTCATCCCATGCTCTTGCCGAGGAAGAATTAATATTGTCAAAATGGCCATCCTGCCTAAAGCAATCTACAGATTCAATGCAATCCCTCTGAAATTACCAACAACATTCTTCAATGAACTAGTGCAAATAGTCCTAAAATCCATATGGAACCACAAAAGATTCCAAATAGCCAAAGCAATCTTGAGAAGGAAGAATAAAGCAGGGGGAATTATGTTCCCTGACTTCAAGCTCTACTACAAAGCCACAGTAATCAAGAAAATTTGGTATGGGCACAAGAACAGACCCATAGACCAGTGGAACAGAATAGAAAGCCCAGATATAAACCCAAGCATATATGGTCAATTAATATACAATAAAGTAGCCATGGATATACAATGGGGAAATGACAGCCTCTTCAATAGCTGGTGTTGGCAAAACTGGACAGCTACATGCAAGAGAATGAAACTGGATTACTGTCTAATCCCATAAACAAAAGTAAACTCAAAATGGATCAAAGACCTGAATGTTAGTCATGAAACCATAAAACTCTTAGAAAAAAATATAGGCAAAAATCTCTTGGACATAAACATGAGCAACTTCTTCATGAACATGTCTCCCCAGGCAAGGGAAACAAAAGCAAAAATGAATGAATGGGACTACACCAAACTAAAATGCTTCTGTACAGCAAGGGATAACATCAGTAGAACAAAAAGACTTCCTACAGTATGGGAGAATATATTCATAAATGACATATCCGATAAGGGGTTGACATCCCCCTGACATATAAAGAGCTCACGCACCTCAACAAACAAAAAGCAAATAAGCCAATTAAAAAATAGGCAGAGGAGCTGAACAGACACTTCTCCAGAGAAGAAATTCAGATGGCCAAAAGGCACATGAAAAGATGCTCCACATCACTAGTCAGCTGAGAAATGCAAATTAAAACCACAATGCGATATCACCTCACACCAGTTAGGATGGCGGCCATCCAAAAGACAAACAACAACAAATGTTGGCGAGGATGTGGAGAAAGGGGAACCTCCTACCCTGGTGGTGGGAATGTAAATTAGTATAACCATTGTGGGAAGCAGTATGGAGGTTCCTCAAAAATCTCAAAATAGAAATACCATTTGACCCAGGAATTCCACTCCTAGGAATTTACCCTAAGAATGCAGCAGCCCAGTTTGAAAAACATATGCACCCCTATGTTTATCGCAGCACTATTTACAATAGCCAAGAATGAAAGCAACCTAAGTGTCCATCAGTAGATGAATGGATAAAGAAGAAGTGGTACATATACACAATGGAATATTATTCAGCCATAAGAAGAAAACAAATCCTACCATTTGCAACAACATGGATGAAGCTAGAGGGTATTATGCTCAATGAAATAAGCCAGGCAGAGAAAGACAAATACCAAATGATTTCACTCATATGTGGAGTATAAGAACAAAGAAAAAACTGAAGGAACAAAACAGCAGCAGGCTCACAGAACCCAAGAATGGACTAACAGATACCAAAGGGAAAGGGACTGGGGAAGATAGGTGGGAAGGGAGGGATAAGGGGGAAAAAGGGCTATTACAATTAGCACACATAATTTAGCGGGGGGTGGGGTTGGTTGGGGAGATACGGGGAAGTCAGTATAACACAGAGAAGACAAGTAGTGATTCTATAACATCCTTCTACACTGATGGACAGTGACTGCAATGGGGAATATGGTGGGTACTTGATAATAGGGGGAGTCTAGTAACCATAATGTTGCTCTTGTAATTGTATATTAATAATAGCAAAAGAAAAAAATCTGTAAAATGAAACATAAGAAATCAGTAACAGTAGTTGTGTATTTCCTTTCTTATAGTTTGAATTCTTTCCAATTACATGTATAATTTAAAGATTTGTTTTTCGATTACTCCATCACATTTTTACATTCTGTTTATAAATACCAAAATAAGTAACAACTTACTTTCATCATTTTCTTGGTTTCACGGTTAAGAACCATCTCCAATACAAACACATCACCTGCAGTGGGCTGCTCAGGTGTTTCTTCTTCCTCCTCCTCTTCTTCCTCGTCCTCCTCATCATCTTCATTCTCTCCAAGCATGGAAGCAAAGACTTTGTGAACTGACTTACTAACTCCATCTGATGTTTCTCCTGAAGAAAGACACATTAAGGTCGCAAATAAAAGCTTTAGAACACTCAGTAGTCAAAAGAAAAAAAACAGTATATTCTGGAACATAAATTTCTACCCCAGCAATACCAACTTGAAAGTAAAAAACAGACAAATGAACCCTCCCAAAGACAACCCAAAGAAGTCTATCACAAAGCCATGTATTTTACTCTGTAGGAATTGCTGACTCATCCTTTGCGTGTCATTCAGATATATAGGCAACATTAAGTGGGAAGTCAGAAGCACACGTAGTAAAAGTTAAAAGCAGGGATGAAAAATAAAAAAGAATTGTTAAGACATTGTGGATAAAGTGAAGGTTCCTGTGGCCAGGATTCTCACCTGGCTCTGGTTTGCTAGCTCACTACACATGTGGAAGCAATACGTTGCTATTGACCCTATAGAAGAGCTCTGCCCAGTGCTCTGGGTCACAGGGTGGCAGGGTGGCAGGGTGCAAGGGAACAGAGATGAGACTGGAGTGCTGGCAGTACCGAGTACAGAGACAGAGAGGGCTGCAGGGCAGAAAGGCCCAGGGGCAGAGACAGGCTTGCAGCATGCAGACTCTCTGAATGGACAGGATTCTAGTGACTGACCTGCCACCGAGGAAATAAAGTTGGGTATAAACCCTTTCACCCCAAGAACATTCTACTGTTATTTCTTTGGTCACACTGAATCCATAGTGAACTTCTCCAGGGCTGAAACCCATTGGCAAGATAGACATAGACCTAAGAATTAAACAAGTGTGTGGTACAGAACGAGGTTGTATAAGCACAGTGGTTAAAAGTGAGGCCTCTAGAGCCAACCTGTCTGGTTTCAAACTTCATCTCCATCTATCATTAGCTAAGTAATCTTGGGAAAATTGGGTAAAGCTCTCTGTACCTCAGTTTCTTCATTTTTAAAAAGAGGTTAATAATAATGTCTGCCTTACAGGACTACTCTGAGGATGAGCTGTTTTTACATACATGCACTTAGAATAATGCTCAGCGTATGGTAGGAAATTAATAATTGTTATTACTAATATTAAAATACTATTATTTCAGGAACAAAATAACATGACCTATTTCATTTGTATCTGAGGATATCACTGATATAATGATTTTTTTGAGTTCATAGTGATGATGTTAGATGATCAAGAAAAGGTTAAATTTAGAAGCTAATTTTCTGTTAAAGCAGAAACGTAACATTTTAGAAAAGTTCCAACAAAATATAAAATACATATTTTTAATTATTAAAAATTAAAATACACATACATATATATATATATATATATATATATATATGTTCAAAATCCTTAAGCTTATTCACTTATGTGAAATGCCTCAAGCGCCCCAAAGATACTGGATAAATGAGATAGTTAATATGTTTAAGGAAGAAAAGAATTAAAAAAAACTCCACATGCTCTAAGCAACAAATTATTATTATTATGAAGTCATAACAATCATCTTCAAGAATTCTGAGCATCCATATTCAAATAAATGTGAAATGTATCAAATAAAATCCTACCAATCAATAAAATGACAGTAACAGAAAAAAAGAAAAGTCACATGGTCATCTTGTTAGACACTGAGAAGCACTTGATAAAAATCTAACACCCATTCCTAATAAAAAATAAGTCAACTAGAAATGGAGGGGAATATCTTTAATTTGAAAAAGAGTATCTTCAAAAAGTTTTCCACAGTTAATGGTAAATTATTCAAAGTTAATGGGAATGAGACAAGGCTGCCTGCTACCACCACTCCTTTCAACGTTTTACTAGAGGCCTTAGCTGATGTAATAAGAGAAATAAAAGGCATAAAGATGGAAAGGAAGAAATAAAACTGTCATTATCCACAGATGACATGATTATGTATGTAGATGACCCAAAAGAATCTACAAACTGTCAAAATATATGAATTTAGCAAGGTTCCTGGATACAAGGTCAATATACAAAAAACTGTAGTTTTCATATCATCAATAATGAAAGGAAAATGAAAAGAGAGCCCCATTTGTATGGTATGTAGGAAAGGTGCAAGAATTTCACAGTGATATTCAGCAATGTATAGGAGGAAAAAGACAATGACTACAATAGCCATATATTCCAATTAGCAGACCTGGCCAAAGCCTATTCAAAACTGACCCCTTTTTCTGCTCTGAAATATGTTCATGCTAACCAAGGGTCTTGGTATATTTCTGGGACAATTTCTTTCTAGGAAACTGGGAGCTTTATGTCTTAAAAGGACTGACAGGATTATCTGAGCTGAGGTCATCCAGCCCTTGTGTGCCTGAAAGTTTATGATGAGCTGGAATTGGATTCAATCAACCCCTTTTTTTAAGGAGGGCCGGGTGGCCACATCTCAGGGGCAAATTTAGGCAAAAGGACTGGCAGGCACCCAATGGTACCTGCTACCACAGCTGCTCCTCAAAGACCTGATGATGGAATAGCTACTCCTGAGTAGATAAGGAAGGACCCATAGGTTGTTAACAACCTCACCCCCCTTTTCCACATCACCTGCCTGGCAAGATAGGAAATTTCAACACCCATTTTTCTCTCTTCTTTGCCCTTTCTTACTCTCTTGGTCCAAGGAGGCAGAAATAAAACTTGTTTTCTGTTCCCTATTAGTGTGTGTTTTCTGTGTAGAAGTTTACTTGTTTAGAGGGAAAAGAACCCGTTTTTACTTCTACCCCTTAGAACTAGGAAGTTTAGTTTTCAATCAGACCCTGTATACAAAGCTACACTCTAATTGATAGTTCAGCATCACAGGTAACTTGACATGGGTAAATGGACACTATAAAGTATTATCATATTCTGATCACTAGAAATTTTTATCACTAGAAATGAATAAATTTGCATGCTAGTTCATCAGTTAGGCTCTGATGAGTTTAATTAGTCTGGGTGCACTAACCAAACTTAATTATCTGGACATACAGAATGAGGACTGAATCCTGGAATGAAGTAACATACCATGCTGTGTGTGAGGTCCCATCTGGGCAGCCAACTGGCCTTCTACTCTGAGATTTCTATCTTATCTTCTATAACTAAAGCAGTGGTTTGGAAGCCACTTGGCAGAGAACTATAATCCATTACACGTTTTGGGAGTATAATCTGGAAGTAGTTAGTAACCAACTGATAGAACCGATTAAAAAAATAATGACTCTAAAAAAGCTCCCAAATACTCATGTCAATTTAAAATACTTTTCCACAAATATAAGCCATAAAACTAACCATTACCATATTTAATAACTCAACAAATATTTACTGAGCACCTACTACACACCAAGCATTATGCTCCTGATAAACCAGGTTATCAACAGAATATCATTGCAATGAAAAATATTTTCACTAAATTATTAGGTATTTCATACAGGCAGCAAATGATCTTAACAATACCTTCACTGACATCTTTGTCCTGGGATTTCGTAGAGTCTTTTTCTGATGAGGATGGAACTTCAGAGTCATTTGGACTTTCTTCAGCTGATAACTTTCCTTTTTCCTGAAGACTCTGTCATTGAAAATTAATTAATGATTCCAAAAACGAATGCAGATTTAGCTCTCCCCAGTTAAGAACAGAGCGTTTGCCTTTTTCTATTTCTGTACAACTTGAGCTCTGCACCCAAATATAGTATGTGGAATCTAAATTTGAATATTGTCAAATCATTTCAGAGTATTTAGGTCTCATCCCTCACGATTATCTGAATCAGTCATTGGTAAAAAAATAATAAAAATCTTAATGATTTCATTAATCTACAACTTGTCTCCTAGCTTTTTAAAAGAAAAGAGTCGGGCTCCATTAGTCTCATGAATTAGGAAAGAATCCACCAGCTAATTTCAAGGGTGCAATTACTTTTATCTTCCCTCGGACTTTAAATTTGTGAGAACACATGGAAAGCTCAGAGAGTTCAAGGTATGTATGAAAAGAACATGTGAGCGAAGATTTTGTTCTCAGACAGGAAAATTCACTTTTTTTTGCACAAGATTCCATCACACCACTGGGAGACTCCTCAAAAATGGGGGAGCTCAAATCCTTCAGTTTAAAAATAGAGACACTGAGGTCTAAAAAGAGGGGAAACTGTCCACCCAAAGTAACAAAAAGACTTGGTGAAAAACTAGGACTTGAACCACAAACTCTCCAAACCCCACTCCCCACTCCCCCATTTAACATGCCAGCCTTAGGCTACCCTCAAGTAAAACTTTACTATTTGGCAAAAGAAAAAAGGGCGGTTACTACTGAAATAGTTTTTTAGTGGGGGAAACGTTTTTTAAAAGGAGCTGAGCACAGGCATGAGAGATGAGAACCGAGGTTTCGGTAAGAAGGAGGTTAGAAGTTACTGGGAGTTCCCGGCTGTCCCATCACGGAAAGTGGGGTCCTCTGGGTCTCCCACATCTTAAGTGTATTAGGCCGACAAGACAGCGAGGTGCATCCGGGCCTAGTATCTCCTCACTTTCTTCTCGCGCGTTTTTCTCTCTTCTCTCCGCCTTTCGAACTCCTCAAAGGAGATCTTTCCTTCCAGGTAGTCGATGAGCTCCGGGCTGAACCCCGACATGTCTGCGGAGTCCTGACAAGCCGCCACAAGAACGGGCACTGAGAACCGGAAGTGCAGAAAGTGCAGCGCCTCCCAGTCGCTGTGCCGTGCTAGGGCGCCGAGAGCAACGACCCGGCGTTCTCACGGGAAACGGGCCCGTACTGCGCCATAGCCGCAGCGCCAGGGTTCCGCGGGAGCGTCTGGCCCTGCCTCCTTCCGAGTGGCTCGCCGCGCTGGGCGGGGCCTCCGTGGGTCTGGTGGGAGCCTGCTGCCCAGGCTCAGACCGCTTGTTTAAGATTATTAGGGAGTTGGGGGAAAAAATGTGATTTAAAGAAATTGTCCTTGCCTCAATTATTTCCCTCAATTCTCCAATCCATTTCCTTTCTTGAATGTTTATTCTTTAAGTTAATTTGATTTTTTAGTGATTATTTTCTTAATTTGGCCATTTGCACTGCCACATAAATGTTCTACTTTCCAGTTCTCCCCTGCCACAGAATGTTAAAGTCCTCCCGTAATTTATTCTCTAAATCTAATCTCCTCCAATCAATGGCATCATCAGTTTCCCTGTTACCCACAAATCCTCAGACTCTCCCTGTCTTCAGGCTCCTTCTCAGTCTGTAGAAAAGGTTACCTGGACTTCATGTTCCACCTCTAACTCCCACCCAAGTGTTCTTCTTTCCTTAACTATCTTTTAGAAAGAATCAAATGCTTGATACGATTACCAAAAATTGTTGCCCATTTACCATAGAGCATGTACTATCCTATGCAGATTACGTACATATCTCAAAATAATCCTTAAAAATGGATGTTATTATTCCTAACGCCAAAGTCCTGTATCTAATAAGTGGTAGAGACAGGTTTGGAATGCTGGCCTATCTGACTCCAAATCCCGTGCTTGACATAAATATAATATACTGCCTCCCCTCCTGGAACTACTCTTCACCTCCTATGCACTCCTGTGGTTTATATTTTACCTATTTATCTTTGTGAACTCTCCTCAGCAGCCTACTAATCTGTGCTCAAAACAAATTTATGTATTAAATTGGATGGAATTCAAAGTGCCTTGGTAATGGGCGAGGGAATTGAGGTATGGGGAATGCAGCGCAATAGGAAGCTAAAGTTGGACATAAGTGACAGGGAGCCTATCACCTGGCCTCTGGTGCCTCTTTAGGACAATCTAGACGAGGATAAACAACAGTAAGGGTGGCAGAATAAGGAGCCAGGACCCGCACGAGCAAGATTTCCAGGTGAGAGAAAAATATCTCACAACAGAAAGTCATCCCCTTTCACATAATGAAGGATCCTCTGGGCCCTACTTGGGTATAAAATGAGGCAAGCTAGCAGTCTAGGTTGGATTAAGGTACTCTACAGAAGTCACAGGGAAATTCTCTCCTTAATTTTTCCAGTCAATTAGGGAACTGCATCTAAGAGGAAGGTAAGAGTCTCTAGTTCTAACTCTCCTAGGGGAAAAGAAGGGAATCAAAGGGAGGAAAGATAGTCACCTGGTAAGGAGAATGCTCCCCTAACACCCAGATGTCTTCGTCTGACTTATTTTATGATTGGCTGTCTAGAATATGGGGATAACAGTTGTGAAGGTATAGATTCATGTTGTGGAAATAGGGAGCAAGAGGTAGGATAGTTTTTCCACTGTTAAAAAGAGACAACAGTCTCAAAATAGAGTCACGTATGCTAAATCCACATCACCAAACTGCAGCTTAATACCTAACTTAATTACAGTTTCAACCTCTCTCAGCAGTGGGGAATCTTAAACCAGTCAATCAGGAATTGCCTTGTCAGCACTAGTGAGGTAATGTGACTGAGAAAAAGCTACTGTCCCCTAAAGGAAGGTGATTCTTTGCCATTAACTTCCTTGTCCCGCCCCCTTCTGCCTATAAGTCTTTTATTCTGTACAGTTCTTCAGAGCTCCTTTCTCTCTGCTGAATGGGATGCTGCCCAATGCATGAACTGTTGAATAAAGCCAGTAAGATCATCTTTGAAATTTATGCAGCTGAATTTTGTTTTTTAACACAGCTATAGAACACCTTGATGACATGAAAGTTCTCTTAAGGTCAAGAATGTAGCAACATACCCTGAAATTGTAATCTTTCTGTTTTTCTTTTCTCCACTTCCTTGAATGTGATTTTTTTTCCCCTGGTGAATCAGAGGCATCCATATCACCTTGAGATAAAGTGGAATTGTTATAGCAGTAATGAAAATAACTTTTACAACTTTCAGACTTGTTTTTGAGACTCAAAATGGAACGTCCAAAGAAAGCAGAACGTTGAATTTCTGCCATGAAAATAGAATTAAGAATACCTAAGGAGGAGATGACCCCATCCTCTCTCCTTGTCAAGGGGGTGAGCAAGGATGGGGTGTGACCATATTTAGGAGATAATTTTTTTTATAGTGTAATCACTTTTCTGCAGAAGTTTGTGACAGCTTTCATTCTGGGTTATCTTTTCAAGGAGGTCTGTAGAACAGCGTTGAAAGACTGAGGTATTATCTCCTTCTGGGTTAGAGGACAGATTGTTTTCTGACCAGTAAAATATAATGTTTCCCTCTGATGCAAAGGTTGGGCATGTTTGCTAGTAGCTCCCTTTAAGATTGAGAATTTCCTAAGTTTGGGCTCATCAGCTATGGCACAAGCCTACTTATGCCCAGCATATACCTGGACCCATCTCCACAGGGGCCCCACAATACTTGTAGGAGGAGGAGATCCAGTGTGAATGCCAACCTTATGCTGCCTGCCATGCCATGAAAATAATGTCCATTGCCTCAGACCCAGGAGTCTCTTGCCTGTCAGGATCTATGAAACTTTAGCAGGCTACCATGTAGCTTACAAATAGGGTAGAAGCTCACACCCTTAACAGTTCTTGACCACCCTAGATCTGGGATAGGGGACAATGGGCCATGTCCTGGGGATGAGGTACTCATCGATGAGGAGCAGAGTCAATGCTGAGAGGCTGTCAAGGACCCATGGAGAGAATTACCTCAGACCACTCAAGAGCCTAAATCACCTGTAAAACATTTATTTTCATTGGAGGAAACACCAGACTTCTGCTGTTTTCCTAGCAACTGTTCTCAGCCAAGAGCAAAATCACTTTCCCAGGGGTCTTTTAGGGTAGGGAGGTTCAAATAATTGGGCAGGGTGAGGAAATGACTAACATATAGTGTCTGGGCACCAGGTGTGCTAACTGGTCACATATAATGAAGACGTGTCGTTCCCCAACTGCCAATTGCATCACCATGAAGAAACTTTAGTCGGTATGGAGTGTTGTCACTACCTGCCAATTGTTAAGAATTCTCCAGCAGAAGGATGCATGCCTCTGCCCTGAGACCTTGCAAGCTCATAGCTGAAAGTCTCATGTGGATTCCCTTCCTTGTTAAAGGCTCTGAAACTGATAAATATTCCTTTTGTGGAGGTTTTGACACCCAGAGCAAGGTGGCAAAAAGCAAAGGGAAAACCAGGGACTGGTTGGTACTTGAGTGGAACTGGACAGGGGTGAAATGCTCCCTACCACTCTACCATTTATCTGAATAGTTTATATTTTTTATGAAGAAAAGCTCCTCAATAATAACTTTTATCTTTTAAATGGTAAAAAACATAATCTTGACATGAACTAGAAGTAGCTTCCATTTATGTGTAAACAATAGCGGAATAGCACATGTTTACTTCAACAAGTATTTATTGAATACATGGTACATGCTACATATTATACTAGGTGCTGAAGAAATAAATGGCTTAAGTATGATCTCTGCTTATAAATACCTCACACATCCCTCCAGGAAAAATAGACATATATCAACTAGTTACAATATAACATATTAAACCAGACACAGAAATCTGTTCTAGCATATTTTATTCTTTATATTCAGTATCAATCACCCACAAAAAATCCACAGATGACTATTTTGGAATGTACAGGTTAGTGTTATTAAGACACCCGTGTTTGCATTCAGGTACGATGCTTGTTTTGCAGGAATCACAGAGAAAATGATGCAGCTCTCCATAAAGATACTGGAAAAGTTGCTATTCCAAGCGAGGATATGAGGATCAGAATAATTCAGCCCCAGCTGGTTAGGGGGAGGACAGGGTTGGTTGTAAAAGAAGGGAAAGCCACCCATTTCTACTCTCCCTTCTTAAGGAGATTGTGTGCAAGAGAGAACCAGAGTTGGGGTGGGGCTAGGATATTTGGTGTAGCACAATGTCCCCTCTAAACATAGTGGCAGAGAACATCTCACAGAGACCCTAGCAATTCTTAGAATCCCAAATTTCTTTGCTTTCCATTTCAACTTAATTGTGGATGTTTATCACTTATTCTCCCTTGGTATGAAACTTAGACTGTGAGATCTTTCAATAACATAGTGCTAAAAGGGAAGGCATCTCCTTTTTAGGAAGGAGACAAATTTTAAGCCTAAACCCCTATTACATATAATGAACTCTAGAGAAAATTTGCAAAGTCCCTTTTAAATAAAAACAATGATTGATAAAAGGTAATAAACATACAAGATAAGTTTTAAAGACAAGCTTCAAGTAAGCATGTAATTTAGAACATCACCATCTCTTTTGACTCTGTAATGTTTTGTAACTCTTACAAAATATCCACAGTGTTCTACATCAATATTCATGGTTATTGAGTGGGAAAAAAAACTCCAAAAGTAGACTCATAAGTCAGATTATGTCCCAAGAGTCAACCTATATGTAAATCTGGAAATGTAGAATAAAATCATTATACATTGACAAAAGTAGAGGGGAAAAACATTTACCACGACCATGATTAAATTTTTTTAATGAGAAGCTTCACCTGTAGTTTTAAAATAGCCAGAACCTGGAAGAACAAGAAAATATTATGAAATAGTAAATGAAAACTATACAAACACCACAAAGACCCAAAGATCAACACAGTTCAGTGAAAACTCTTGGTTTTTTCATTTTCTAATCAGAGATGTTAGGAAAGGAGAGTTTGTAATTATGAAATATTCTCCAACCATTTGCTTAGCTTCTTACACAAAGCCAATTAATTTCTGTTATATTACAACACTATTAACTGGGTGCTTTCTCTGTTTCCTGCCTTACGTATTACTTCATTTCATGCTCACATGGAAGTATTCATTTGATATTTTCTCTGATACCTCTGTGAGTTAGAGATTAGCATCTGCAATTTATAGATGAAGAAACGAAGGCTTACAACCACTTGTATGCACTACTCTCTCATACTGAAGTAGCTCTTGGGGTATTAATAACTACTTCTCTGTATTAGTGTCTCAGAGCCTAAAGCCTACATGTGAAAAATAGTCAAGGTAACCCTTCATTAACATCTTTCTGTTTATTCTATTTTCTCAGGATAGAAGTTTCAAGTGCATATGCCATATGGTAAATTACGTCTTCCTTTTAGAATGACAGTCATTATTTTTTAAAAATCACACTCAAAAGAACTAATAATCAAAATCCTTTCACATGCACAATGCAGTGTAACAATGGTATGCTTACTCACAACTTCATCCCTACACCCACCCCACCGAAGAATGAGGAGTAGATTTCAATTATGATTCAGTTCCCTTTATTATTCAGCCGAACAAATGCTAATAAACTAGAGTCATAGTGTATTTTCTTGTAATGGGCCATACCTGTTCCTTTATAAATAGTAAGAATTTATTTGATAAGAATGCGAAAGGAATAAGATTAACAAAATTCAAATCTCATAAATATATTTCTAATTTTTTTCCCATGAGAAAAATAACATCTTTACTAAGATTCCTTTTTTTTCTTTAGGTGAGCAAGTTGAAGCTCAAATATATGTTATTTCTCCTCCAGAGACCCTTTCTTTTAACTTTTTCTTTCTATTTAATCCAACTGTACAATTCACATATTTCTTTACATATGATTTTCTACCTAACTTAGCTATATGACCTCGTCTGAAAAAAATACATAGGTAAAAGCGTGTGGTATTCCATTATATTTAATAATCCTATTAAGGGTGATAATTCTACTATTTTAATATACCTCTTCCCAGAAAACTATGCTTAAAAAATCATAACTATCATTTCTTTTTAAAACCAAATCATAAACATCTGAACCAAATCCAAATATTAACAGCAATGAGTATCATCGGAACTGACCACTAATTTCTCTGAGGAAATAAAGTCATTTTCAAATTAATACTTTCAAAATCTCTTTATGACTGAGTTGGATGCTTGGACAGATCCTGGGAATAAAGGGATAATTTTTACCTGTGCTCATAAGAAACAGTCAGCCTTTGAGGACATTGGGAAAGGAGTTTTTCTGCTCCTCATAATCTGCAAACGCAGAAGCAATAAATTCTGATTCGAAAGACAGAGGTCTGGGATTCTCATTCATGAAGAAAGTATTTGGGAACCTCCCAAGATCAAGACCTCTTCCCTTAAAATATGCCTGAAGGGTTCTGAAAAACTGAAGAAAGAAAGAAAATGTTCAGCGCCATATAAAAATTAAACACCCAAAAAGCTCAGAGATGAATATTTTCCCCATCTCTGTTTTCCCCCTGAGTTGACATTAGTCCTAATCTAAGAGGAAGGGAGTGGAAAACCTTGAAATGGAAATACAAGCTTTGGTTACTTCTATTCCACCTTCTTCTCCACTCTCCCTTATCATGCCTTCTTTCTGACATTTCAGCAGTAAGCAAGGTAATTCATCATTCTTGGTGGAAATCAAGGAAGGAATATCAACTACTTAGTAGCACCATGGTCAAAGGGTTCTTTGCTAGCACCTCTGAGTACTGAAGCCAGAGATTAAATTGAACACCGCAGTGATTAGAGCTCGGCGCCCTCTCTGAAGGATGGTGACGTCCCAGTCTGTCTTCAGCTACAGTTTCTTTTCAGACCTGGGTTCTCCTGCTTTCCTTTAGGAAATGAATACACAGAAAGCTGTGCAAAGGGCTATTTGATTGCTTTAATCCTATGTTGTTACAATATAACATATTAAACCATATAAATTCACATAATTTTGAGAAAACTGTTTTGAAATAGTAATGTTAGTATGTTTATTGAACTTAGCACATTTTTAAAAGAGAATTTTTACTGATTATCTTTATGGTTATCTTCCTAGACAGCCTTATGTTGAAAATAATGCCTAGCAAAGACTACAGGTCAACTTTCAGTTTTTGCAATTGAGCTTTGCTTATGTTGGTTGTATGAGAAGCTGTTTTATTATCAATTCAATCTAAGCTATGCAAAAAGCAATTTCCTCTTGATTTTGTATATGTATCAGAAACTAAGGCTGTAAAGTCAGTGTGTTCTATAAGATCATTTACAAATGTAATGTGCTGTGTGTGTGTAAGATCCTTTCTAAATACACATTTGTTTCTCCTTACAGAAACAAATGCAAATTGGCCAGAGGAACAATAGGACACTGGCCACTAGGCTAGCAAGACCCTTGCAGGTCCTGCTGGAGTATCTTCCCAGATCTTGGCAGCCTCCTCTCCACTGTGGTCTAGCAGAGTGCAGTGCACATAAACCCCAAAGGGGCCTGTTCCGCCCTGCCTCTCAGCTGCCCGAGTACGTTCTCACCAGATCTCGGTTTCTGGGGTTGTTGAGGGGCTTCCATTTCTCTTCATTTCTCAGCATGGCTCCATGAGCAAGCGGGAGCAGTGCCAGGCCAACACACAGCAGCAGGAATGCTTTGGGCATGGTGGAATGAAGCTGAGCGAGAGCAAGGATGAGGGAAATATCGGTGGTCAGAGAGGGAGAGAAGAGAGAGGAGAGGAGGGAAAAGGAGAGAGGAAAAGAGGGGGCAAAAACAGAAAAGAGAAAGAAGAAACATTTTTAAAAGACAGACAATGAAGAAGTAGTATATCAGTTCACCCAAATTCTTTTTCTCCAGATTCGTCTGCATATGAAGCCCCCCAGATCCAGCTGATTAGCTTAAAAGAGTCTATGAGGAAGAAAATGTTACATAGTGATACACAAAGCAATTATGAATACAACCTACAAAGTCTAAATATGCCTTTTCATCTTTGAAAAAATGCACTTTGTCGTCTCCAAAGAAAATGCAATTCATAAAATAAACAAGCAAACAAATCTTAAGTTACTCATAAGTGTTAAGACAGTATTCTCCAAAGAGAAAGGAAAAAATATACCCTAAACCGAGAAATGCACTGTACACACACATCTGAGACAGACACACACCACACTGGCCTAAATAGAGATTGTCTCCCACCCCAAGGCATGAAATGGAAATGAAATACACGGAAGGGCTAATAAAACTTACCAGGTTTGGGCTTTGGCTGGCCCTGGTTGGTACCCCACCTACAATCAGCAAGGCAATCATGGCTACTTATAACCAGTGGACGGGTTGCAGGTAGGTGTCTCTGACGTGAGCAGGCAGAGTTAAAAAATAATGATTCCATTTTCATCCATGGCACAAAGACCCTTGAGAATCACATCTCTATGCTTTTTCAGGGGTAACAGTGAACCTGTTTGTCTTATAAATGCAGCAGCCTCTCCTCCAACCATGGAACATTTTATGTGTTTTTTATAAAATACACAGGCACTTCCATGTAGCCAAGTGGCTTTCTACTTTTTCACTTTTAAAAGAAGGTGTATACATGGCAGCTAGGAATATGATGATTATCCCACCTAATAGAATGTTCTTTTGCAAATATCAGCTTTTCAAATTAACAGTATTTTTTGAATAGGAAATTCTATTGCAAGAGACAAAATTGCTTTTTGTGACCTACACCTTATATTTCTTCTGAGAATCTCAGAGAGCTTTGCAAGTTTTCAATAGTGGCATGGTTTATCTTAATACCCCTTCAAAATAGAGCAAAAAGATAGCATGTGTTTCATGGATAAAAGAAAAGTATGATACCTACAGCATCCTTTTGCTGAATAAATGCCATCTGTAGAAAATTGAACTTGATGAGTTACAAAGTTGCTTTAGTTCCAGTAATTCAGAACAATCCAGGAAAAGCTCTTTGCGAGAAGGCTAGTAATCTAGGCTGCAGATTGTCTGGCTATTAATTGTCTAGAAATTGTCCAGTCTCAGTCTTTCTATCTTGACTTTGAGCAAGTCACTATGACCTTCATTTGTTCATTTCTTTGTTCATTCTACAAATTTTAATTGACTTCCTACTATGTGCCAGGCACTGCATGAGGCTTTGAGGATAACATGGTAAGAATAATAAATGTAGGCCCTACCTTCATTGAACTAACAGATTAGTGGCAATACAGACAATCAAAACACATAAAAAATTTATAAACACAAATACAAGTGATATAAATACTATAAATCCAAATGATAATTTCTATGAAAAGAAAGTAGGGGCTATGAGAGTGTAAGAAGGGGGATTTGATTTGGTCTCAGGGGTCAGGAGAGCTTCTATGAAGCAGTAACCTTACATCTGGTAGATGAGTGGAAGTTACTGAGGGAGTACAGAGGGGGAAGAATTTCAAGCAAGGTGAGCAACTGTGCTAGACCCTGTGGCTGAAAGGAACATATACATTAAAACAACTGAAAGTAGATTAGCATACCAGGAATAGAGGGAGCAGGGGGTAGCCTGCTGCGAGACAGGGCTGGTCAGGGAGTCAGATTACGATCTTTCTGCTGCAAGCAATGCTAACTGATTGAAGGGTTTTAAGCGTTGCAGTGGTGAGGACAGATTAAGGAGTTTCAGTTGTAGCACACTGAGTTTGAGGAGCTTGTAAGATCTCCAAGTGGGGATGGAGAGTGTATAACAGGATACCCAGGTCTGAGTTCGGAGGGGAGGGGTGGGAAGGAAATATAAATATGGGATTGTTAGCATATAAATGAGTGAGAGTACCTCAGTACAAATTAGTAAATGAGAAGAAAAGGTGGCCTGGGAGTTGGGCTTTGAGAAATTTTAACGAGTAATAGCCATATACAATAATCTATACAAAAAAGACACTGGAGGTACGGGGGAAAACAGGAAAGTATGGAAGCAAAAGAAAAAAGTGTTTCAAGAAGGGACAAATTGGGTAAAATGAGACTGAAAAGGGCCCATGGAGGCTTAGAGTTGTTTTGTTAGATGGAAGTGAAAGATTGGAAGTGAGGGATGGAGGGGAAAGAGAGAGAGCGTGGACATCAAGCTCTTGAGAAGATTAGCTGGAAAGAGGGAGAGAGAAGGAAGCAGCTGGAGAGGTCAGTGGGATAAAGAGAAGGTGGTATTGTCATTGTTTTTAACATGAGAGACTTGAGTTTGCTTAAATGTCAGTGACTAAATGAGTAAATGAATACCCTGGAATATCATTACTTCAACTCTCCTTAAACACCAGAGTTTGAAGTTAAAGCACCTAATAATATGTATTAAATTGTTAAATGAGATTATAGACAAGTCACTACACTGCAAACTCCTTAGACAAGGCTCATGTCTACATTCCCAGTGCCAAGCACTGAACCTGATAAAAAGACAATGCACTTTTTAAATGGGAAAGACTGAATAAATTGAAATAAGACTTGCAAAGTCATTTATCTAGAAATAAGTTACAGCTTTAGCTCCATTTGTATAACAACACAGCACATTTGTTTGACCTTTTAAGAGCTCCCTATTTAAGAAATATTTATAGTTTTTCAAAGGCTCAGTGGACCAACACACATATTATAACCTTGTTCACTAAAACTTGTTTCCCTGATTGTTAAAATAAATTAAATATTTCTAAAAATTTTGTTTTAATGCCTTTGTGTCTTAATATCAAATCTCTTTTGAAGAGCAGAATGTATTATTGAGAGAGCTGATGATATTATTTTCTTCAGAATGTATCAACACAGCATTCAGTAGATGTGTTGCAATTAATTGTTCAGTGATTTCAATCAAAAGAGAAGAAGATAAAATAAGGATAGTTCAGGTTCCCAAACCATCAGTTTCTGGTCTAAATTATTCCATTTGGCCTCTTCATTAAATAGACCATTTGTAAAAGTAGCAGTTGGGACAGTCTGAGCAAAAAGGCTCTTCCACACCCAGAGGCATCAGAATGAAGGGTTTTGCTGGCATTTCTCAATTAGAATTTGACAGGAAAATAGAGTACTCAGGACGGCTACAAACATAGAAGAAATTCAATAAATATGTGCTCACTGAATTATAAACTTAAATTAGAAATTCAAACATAATGGTAAAGGTGAGGAAAGGGCACTCAATGAAGAGGCTATTCTGGGAGGCAGAGAGAAAATTTTAAACTGTCTCTGTGGACTATATAACATTTTCAAACCCTTCTTGTCTCTATTAGGGACAAAAAAAGAGCTGGTAAAGCTAGTTAGCTGTATCACAAACAGCAATGAGAATTTGATGTCCTTTTTCTTTCCCCAGGTTTGAATAAGGGAAAGGGAAAATTATTGTTTTAGATTGCTTCCTCAGTGATGATGAGAACTTCAGAAAGGTTGCTAAGATGATAATAGAGAGAGCCAGGCAGCTTTCTGCTCATAGCAATCACATCTGCTTTTTGTGGAAGTGGGATGACTTCAGCTTGAGGGTAGGCTAAAGAGAAGGGAGGAGAAAAGACATAGGTCTCTGCCAAGTACAGAACAGAAGCAAAGAGCCCTGGCTCAGGGGACCCTCAGTGTCCATGACGGATGGGAGAGGAGAGGCTGACCCCTCATATCATGAGGCCACACAAAGCTTCCAGATCCCATGAGCCACTGAAACCACTGGAATAGAATTCCCTCTCTCGCCCATGAGGACAAGCGTGACAAAGCTGTTTTTTAAAACAGTTCTCATGATATTCTCTAACATCTCTACAATACGGTTAACCATTTGTCCCTTTCGGTAGTGACAATGCAGTGTAAGTATCTCCAATTACAGAGTTGACCCTCAGAATTCTCTAGTTATTCATCATGTAGAAATCTCTTTCATTCTTAGCTGTTTCGTTGTTTAAAAAATATTATCCTGTTTAAATGCTATCCTTTTGTTTAAAAATGCTGTCCTCTTGCTTTAAAATGTTTTAAAAATGCTGAAGGGGCATATTAAAGAAGAAAAAAGACCTCCCTCTGTTTAAAACATGTTACACATGCTTTTATTTCTTAGGGCCAGAGTGTGAGCCAATTCTAGACGCC
The DNA here is from genome assembly GCA_032199065.1 of Smutsia gigantea. NCBI lineage: Eukaryota > Metazoa > Chordata > Mammalia > Pholidota > Manidae > Smutsia > Smutsia gigantea. The sequence goes on from JAVSCE010021334.1 coordinate 141,232, forward strand.
TAGATGTATAAAGAAAGACAAGGTCTAGGTGGCGCGCCTATCCTTCCCTGAGAGAGTTCGGCCTCGGAGGCTGGCCTCAGCCTCTGCTTTCGTCAGGCCTTTGCTATCATCAGCTGGGACCTGGGAGTGCCCTTTCCCCCTCCCGTGGTCCCTCCTCTGGCCTGCTTCCTCCCTGCCACCAGCCTTCCTGAGAAACACATGCTAGTCAGAGAGGGCCAGCCAGCACATGTACTGTTCAGTCCTGCCCTAAATTTAAGCTATTTCTTCTGCAAGTACGATGGAGGTGCAGAGGCAACAAAATCATGATAATCATACTTTATCTGAAGCCAGCTCAGAGAAATAAAGCAAGAAAATGGACATCCAGATTGACACACTGACTGAGGTATACACCAAACTCTCTCCACCTGGATTTGAGTAACAGGTTCCCAATTTCCTGTCATGTCAGGCCATTTTGATATCTCCAAAAGTCATAATGAAGGAGTGAAGGATTACTCCTAAAATACAGAATACCACATCACTTCTAATGGCTTTGCAAACAGCTTTTCAGCAGGCAGTCTGCTTTTATAGCAGAGTGCCTGAGGTTGTTGATATCTTTAGCTTTGCAACTGACTCTGGAGCAGAGACAACAGAAAAACAAAGTCGCACTGATAAGGCAAAGCTTACTGGCATCCCCCCCACCTCTAGGGGCTTCTGGATGGCAGTATGATAAAGTCTAAGCTCTTGCTGATGATGTAATGCCAGTCGTACCCTTCCAGCCATTTCACCTCGCCAGTGACCACCACCCACACTTCTACCTTCGTGCCTTTGACCTTGCGGTTGCTTCTGCCTGGAATGCCTTCTCTGACTCTTGTGTGCCTTCAGAACTCCCTGTCCATGCCTGAACAAGGACCACCTCATATGTCGCTTCTTCTGAGGAAAAAGAAACCACTTAGTCACTTCAATGGCTCTTACCTTGTTGAATTAGGATGACGACGTTTGCTCCACGTGTCTCATCGTTCCCCACGTGAGCTTCCTGAAGTAGGCACCATGTCTTTTTTATCATCAATTGTTCAGAACTTGCCTTAATGCCTGGCATAGAATTTATATGGCATAATATATATACATAAAGAGGCATATCACAAATGTTCATGGAATTAATAATTCTTCAGGTAAAATCTGAGCTTAGATTTTTAAAATGCTCTTTTGAAATTTGAGCTTTGTTATATTTTTTTGTATTGTTCATCTAAAGATTTACATACTGTCATATTTTAATAAAGAGGGAAGAGAAAACTGCAGGTGGACAATAAATACTGGATTTGACTTTGAATATTCAAATGGACCAGTCAAGTGAAAGTTAATATGCCATCTAGCTGCTATACACAAAGCAATGGAGATTGCAGGGAATGTGGCAATTTTATGACCACACACCCCTTTCTATTTAAATTGTTTTAGAGTGGAGGCCGCAAGCCAAGGAATCTGGGCAGTCACCAGAGACTGGAAGAGGAAAGGAACAGATTCTTCCTTAGAGTCTCCAGAGGGAGTGAATCCTGCACCCACCTTGATCTTGGCTCAGTGATGCTGATTTCAGATGTCTGGCTTCCAGAACTGTGAAAGAATAAATTTTTGTGTTAGCCACCCACTTCTTGGTAACTAACATACAGGAAACTGAGACAAGGAATAATAGCAAGATGTCAGGTCAATCATACAGGAAAAAGACCCGTAACTCTCTACAACTTCTTTAGCTTCTACTGAAAGCGTTGCACCATGGCTAGACTTAGAAGCTGGATCTGAATTCTTTATTCCCTTTTGAGAAAGGTGGAGCTTCTTTGGTCATCCAATTCGTAACACAAAATAGATTTGGGCTGAAATGTCTATTATGAACCTGAGGCTTTATGTGAGTTAAATTATATTAAAAAAATTTTAATACAAAAGGGATGAGAAAAGGTTCCATTTTAAAATATTAAGTTAGACAAGACCCTATCAATGAGTCACATAATTTTGTAATGGACCACATATTTTAACCCATTAGTAAAATTATTTAAGTGTCTGGAAGAAACACCATTCTTAAAATGTTACTTAAAGTTCCAGGCACAAAATTTGTATGATAAAAGTAGTTTCAGAGAACAAAAAAATTGAGGACAATTTAGATGGGTATTTCTTTGGATATTTTGGGGCATAGTGGGGAAATGATTTTCTTTCTTAGTGCTATTTATCAATTGTGAACTCTGAAATAGAGCCAGAGAGCTTTTAACCTTAAAAAAAATCAACAGAATCCCCTTAAAAAACAAAACCAAAATCAGCCCCCCACCAAAAAAAAAAAAGGTTAATTCCCAGTATACTGGGGGCTCTTTCATACTTTAGGTGTATAAAATGTTATCCCATAAAACAAAACAGAAGAGCAGACCTTTACCCTTTCCCTTCAAAAGTACATTCTGTAAGTCTGGCCCAGGGAAAACCCACGAGAAATCTCAGAGTAGAGATGATGTCATTTTAATGTTCCAACAGTGATGTGCTCTTAGGTGGCAGCGGGGACCTTCTAGTTTTCTGCAAAGTACATTACCTGCTGACTTCTGTTTATAAAATTCCACTTTTAAAACTGGCTTTTTGAGGTTTTATGACTCAGTTGTAGAAGTGTTACATGTATTCTGAAAACAAATCCATCATCAGGGAATGTAGTTCTGTCTGTGATTTGCCTGTAAATTTTCTTAATGGTGTCTTTTGATAAGCAGAAGTTTTTAATTGCAATGAAGTATGACTTACCAATTTTTTAAGTCATTGCTTTTTTTTATTCTGCCTAATCACCTCAAACTGCCATCATGTCACAATGTAGTCGCCTATATTTTCTTCTAGAGGCTTTATAGTTCAGTTTTTACATTTAGATTTATGAGTCATCTCAAATTAGTCTTTGTGCATGATATGAGGAAGGGTCTAGGTTTATTTATGTTTCTCCATATGAGTATTTAGTCATTCCAGCACTATATGTTGAAAAGATCTTTCTTTCCCCATTGGAGTGTGTTGGCACCATTCTTGAAAATCAGATGACTATAAAACTTTGGATCTATTTTTGAACACTCTGTTCTGTTCCACTGATGTACATATGTATCTGTCCTTCTGCCTTTTCCATACTGCCTTTGACTACCATAGCTTTACAGTAGGCTTGAAATCAAGTAGTGTGAGTCTTTTTCAAAATTGTTGTGACTATTCAAAATTGTTCACTTCTCCATATAAATTATAGAATCAGCATGTAGATTTTTAGAAAAATAGCATGCTGGGATTTTGACTGAGATTGCATTTAGTCTACATATCATATTGGATAAAAATGGCATCCTGAAAATAGTGAGCCTTCCAACAATGATATCATGTCTCACTTTAAGGCTTTAATGGAATTTATATAAAAATGAAATTTTTATAAATTCTAACACATAAAAAATTAAAGAGAACAGAATAATGCAAGTCCATGTACTTATTGCTCAGCTTCAACAATTAACAGCACACAGGCAATTTTGTTATGGACATAATTGTTTTTGTTAAATCAGGATTTTGGACTACCTTGGGTCATTGTTACTATCATTCATTCAAGAAAATATTTAACACATTTCTACAATGTAAAACACACATTGCTAAGTGTGGGCATGAAAAGAGATATATGCAAAGAGATGTGATCACTGCCTGGGAGGAGCAGACAGACAATCTATTTGGAGAAGCAGCATGGTGTGGTGGAAAGACTTGCAGAACCAAACTTAACCATGTTCAAAACTTGTCTCCACCATTCTCTTGGGCAATTATTTAATCTCTCTGCACCTCAGTTTCCTCATATGTGAGGTAATCCAACTTGGCAGTGTTGTTGAAAGAATTAGAAATGATATATATAAAGGGGCTACACAGTACCTGACAAATAGATGTTAAATAAATGTCACTACTATTAAGAACAGCACATAAAGAGCATACAAGACCTAATTTGATGACTTCCATATGGAACTATGATAGGAAGAGCTAGAAGTAGGACCAGGATCAGTTCTGACTGTGGCGACTGGTGTCTTTTTATGGAGAAAATTTTGATAGCAGAGATATGGCAGGAAGAAGTTATTGAACAAAGATAAAGAAGTAGCAAAAGGGAGGAGATACTAAAAATAAATGTAGCTCCGTTTGCTTGTGTGGCAGACTTTGCTTGTTGCTTCTTTTTATCACTTTTGCTATGGACTGAATTGTGTCCCCTCAAAATTCATCAATCTTTTGGCACATTGATTTTGAACTTTCCAGCCTCCATAACTTTGAGAAATAAATTTCTGTTGTGTAAGCTACCTAGTCCATAGTATTCTGTTACAGCAGCCCAAGCAGACTAACATACATTGCTTCTTAGACATTGTTTAGCATATCAACATATCCAACTTAAAAACTTGCTTCCACAGCTTCCCTTGCATTTCTTAGTGACCATGTGATATCATTCTGGCCAATGAGCCATCGATGGAAGTCCCTGAGGGTTGGAAAGTGACAAAAGAGAGAGAATCCTTCCCAAATGAAAGGCAGAGCTCCTTTTGTGCCTTCCTTCCCTCTCCTTCCTCCTGGAATGGAAATATATTAGCCACAATTTTATTTACATTAAGGATGGAAAATTAATGGGATAGGAGCCTTGGTTTTTTGATGATTTCTTGGAGACTTACCCTGGACTTTCTGCTTCGAGATTTGATTGAGCAATTGTTTGTCAGGTTTTCTGTTTCTTGCAATCTAGTCCTAACTGTGTGGGGAGGAGATATCTTTGGAAAACGGTAGGGGAGAAGACTGGAAATGTAGATTGGTCAAAATGTCAAAGAGTTTGGACTGTATCTTACAGAACATGCAGGAAGATTAAAGGTTTTGGAAAAGAGTGATAATGCTAAATTGCTGTGTAAAAACTGATTAATGGGAATATGTAATATGCATGACAGAAGGGAAGTGGGTGAGCTAGGAAAGGGGAATCATTCATGAAACTGCTGTAAAATTTGAAATACTAGTAATGATGGTCTAAACTTGGGTGGGAGTCAGAAAGGAGTGCCCCAATGCAAGGGTGACACTGAAGTACTGGGCTCCCTAGGCTTAGCAACTAATTGGATATGGCAGGCAAAGAGAAATTACTAAAATGAATGGATTTTCAACCTGTGTAATTGGGAGGATTTAATAGGAATTTGAAAACTAAAAAGAGTTGCTAATTAGGGATGGAGGGCAATTATAAAGTTAAATTTCAATAGTGAATTGAAATTGAGTTTGTCCAGTTTGGAGAGCTAGGAAGAAAGCACCTATCGTTTTTGAGCACTTTTTTTGTGTCAGGTGATTTGGTCCATTATTTCACTTAATCCACCTGCTAGGTTTGTAAGATAATATTACTAGCTATAACTTATGGATAAGGAGTTTTAGCAAAGCTAAATATAGTGCCATTGACTCAGAAATACTTAGACATGGAACTGAGGGAGCAAGTCTGACTTGGTGAGTCATCCACCCAGAATAAATCACTGAAGTCATAGAGTTAAAAGAAATCTCTGAGGGAAAGTACAGCAAAAGTAAAAGGAAGGCTGGGGATGATCATTGGGAAAAAAACATTTTTTTTCAAAGCAATAGGAATAACTAGTATGGTCAGAAAAGATTTTGACAGAATAATAAGTAAACTAGTATTGATTACCACATATTGCAAGTCTTCAGTGAGAGAACTACATTTCTGTGATAATCTGGTTTGAATTATACTTTAGGCAAATTGCTTCATTTCTTTAACACTATTTCCTTTCTTATAATGTGATGATAATAACCCTTTCTTTAAGGATTTTTATGGAGAATGAAATGAGAAGCTGAATGTGCATGGGTCTGGCACTGATTCTGTTACAACAGATACTCAATGAATGTCGGCTAAAAGGGTAAAGTATAGGTGACAAGGCAGTCTATACGCACCCCACATGGTCTGGAATATCTATTAAAAGATGTAAGAAACTACAATTCGTAGCTTTCTTACTATTTGTTTCTGTTCATTCAAAGTTGAAGTACAGCATATATGTCTGATGAATAGTTCCCGTTTGTTGTACTTTAGCACCTAAAGATCTTACTGCATCACAGTCAGACAGGAACAATTTCAACTTCTTTTAAAAGTTAATTTAAAACTATAAGGGGAAGATTCAAGATGGCGGTGTGAGAGGTGAGACTGAGAATTCCTCCCAAAACCACAAATTGTACAAAAATACAATTAATTAATACAACTAACCCTAAAACGGCAACGAGAAAGAACGCTGAACCAGGCTGCATATAGACCTCATGAACAGAGCAGATATCACGAAACAGAGTAACGTACGGAAGCCTTGATCTGGCAGAACTCAAGCGCCTCCCCCCACCCAGCTCACTGGCGGGAGAAAGAAACAGAACAGGGAGGGGGTGGAAGCTTGGGACTGCTGAACACCTAGCCCTGGATATCTGCTCAGTGAGCAGAAACCTATATTGTGCGGTGGTCTGGACATTGGGGAGCTCGGAAAGGCAGAGTGCTTGACAGACTGACATTCTGGCCATTTGTGGAGGAGGGGATCCACATCTGGCCCCTCTGTGTCAGAGGAAAGGCAGGCAGTCTGAGAGGGTTCCTAGCAGCAAGAGGGCTGCTGAAGGGGCAGGACTGCACAGAGCTTGCTGCATGGGAGAGAGGAGAGCTGGACAAGGCTGTCTGGGTGCACTCTGCCCAGCTGGTTGGGAACTATGAGGAGCCTCAGGTGATCCATTCCCCTGGCTGCCTACTCAGCTCTGAGGCTCCCACTGTGACACACAGCCAGCTGCACCTTCCTCCTAGCCTGCCAGCAACCTGTTTGCAAATTGGAAGTCACTGTGCTGGCATCAGGCCAGCCAGAGGGAGGCCACACCTACAACACCTAGAGACGCAAAGCACACAGACTTACACCTGTGTGCTTGGCCCACTGCCTCTGACACTGGAGACACGTACCACAGATGGGAATCAGGAAACAGATCTTTCCACCACCCAGGCACCAGCTCTGCTCCCTTCGACCCCCAACCTCACTCTAGTGGCTGAGCAGCTCCAAAGACTGGAGCTTCTGGGCACTATAGGGCACCACATAGAAATATGAAACGTTAAAAGAACATGGTTCAGACCAAAATCTCACAAACCACAGAAAAGGGCCAAATGAAACTGAACTCACGAATCTTCCTGAAAAAGAGCTCAAAATAAAAATAATAAACATGCCTGTGGAGGTACAGAAAAATATTCAAGAACTCAGGAACGAATTTCAGCCAGAGATTCAATCATTAAGAAATTCCATATTTGAAATGAAAAATGCAATGGAGGGATTTGAAAGCAGATTAGATGTAGTAGAAGAGACAGTAAATGGAAATTATTTAGAGAAGAGGAATACAAAGGAGCTGAGACACAGAGAGAAAAAAGAATCTCTAAGAATGAAAGAATATTGAGAGAACTGTGTGACCAACCCATACGCAACAATATTCGCATTATAGGGGTACCAGAAGAAGAAGAGAGAGAAGGTGTCATTGAGGAGGTAATTGCTGAAAAATTCCCCAATCTGGGAAAGGAGATAGTCTCTCAAGCCATGGAGGTGCACAGATCTCCAAACACAAGGGACCCAAGGATGACAACATCAAGACATATAATGATTAAAATGGCAAAGATCAAGGATAAAGACAGACTTTTAAAAGCAGCTAGAGAGAGAAATAAGATCACATACAAAGTAAAATCCATCAGGCTATCATCAGACTTCTCAACAGAAACCATACAGGCCAGAAGGGAGTGGCATGATATATTTAATGCAATGAAGCAGAAGGGCCTTGAACTGAGAATACTCTACCCAGCAAGGTTATCATTTAAATTTGAAGGAGGGATTAAACAATTTTTAGATAAGCAAAAGCTGAGACAATTTACCTCCCACAAACCACCTCTACAGTGCATTTTGGAGAGACTCCTATAGATGGAAGTATTCCTAAGGCTAAATAGATGTCACCCAAGGGATAGACAAAGAGTACAGAACATGATTGATAACTTACAAAGAATGGAGGAGGAAGAAAAAGGAGTGAAAAAAAAAAGACCCTTTAGGTTGTGTTTGTAATAGCATATGAAGTGAGTTAAATTAGATTGTTAGATAGTAAGGGAATTACCTTTGAACTTTTGGTAACCATGAATCTAAAGCCTGCAATGGCAATAAGTACATACCTATTGATAATCACCTAAATGTAAATGGTCTGAATGCACCAATCAAAAGACATAGAGTTACTGAATGGATAAAAAGCAAGACCCATCTATACGCTGCCTAAAGAGACTCACTTCAAACCCAAAGACATACACAGAATGAAAGTAAAGGGATTGAAAAAGATATTTCAGGCAACTAATAGGGAGAGAAAAGCAGGAGTTGCAGTACCTGAATCAGACAAAATAGATTTCAGAACAAAGAAAGTCACAAGAGACAAAGAAGGACATTACATAATGATAAAAGGGTCAGTCCAACAAGAAGTTATAACTATTATAAATATCTATGCACCCAATACAGGATCATCTACATATATGAAACAAACACTAAAAGAATTAAAGAGGGAAATAGAAAATGCAAGGCATTCATTTTAGGAGATGTCAACGCACCACTCACTCCAAAGGACAGATCAACCAGACAGAAATTAAAGAGACAGAGGCACTGAACAATGTATTAGAACAGATGGACCTAACAAACATCTACAGACAACTCCATCCAAAAGCAACGGGATACACATTCCTCTCAAGTGAACATGGAACATTTTCAAGAATAGATCATATACTAGGCCACAAAAAGAACCTCAGTAAATTCAAAAAGACTGAAGTTGTACCAACCAACTTCTCAGACCACAAAGGTATGAAAATAGAAATAAATTACTAAGAGAAAATGAAAAAGCCAACAAACACATGGAGCCTTAATAACATGCTCCTAAATAATCAATGGATCAATGGCCAAATAAAAACAGAGATCAAGCAATATATGGAGACAAATGACAACAATAATTCAATACCACAAAATCTGTGGGATGCAGCAAAGGCCTTGCTAAGAGGGAAATATATTGCAATACAGCCCTACCTCAGGAAATAAGAACAATCCCAAATGAACACTCTAAACCCAAAATTAATGAAACTAGAAAAGGAAGAACAAATGAGGCCCAGTCAGTAGAAGGCAGGACATAATAAAGATTAAAGCAGAAATAAATAAAATTAAGACAAATAAAACAATAGAAAGAATCAATGAAAGCAGGAGCTGGTTCTTCATGAAAATAAACAAAATAGATAAACCCCTAGCCAGACTTATCAAGACAAAAAGAGAGTCTACACACATAAACAGAATCAGAAATGAGAAAGGAAAAATCACTAGGGACACCACAGAAATACAAAGATTTATGAGAGAATACTATGAAAAATTATATGCTTACAAACTGGATAATCTAGAAGAAATGGACAACTTTCTAGAAAAATACAACCTTCCAAGGTTGACACAAGAAGAAAGAGAAAATCAGAATAGACCAATTACCAGAAAAGAAATAGAATTGGTAATCACAAAACTAGCTAAGAACAAAACCCCTGTACCAGATGGTTTCACTACTGAATTTTATTAAACATTTAGTGAAGACCTAATACCCATCCTCCTTCTTAAAGTTTTCCAAAAAGTAGAAGAGGAGGGAATACTCCCAAACTCAATCTATGAGGCCAACATCACTCTAATACCAAAACCAGGCAAAGACACCACATAAAAAGAAAATTACAGACCAATATCCCTGATGAACATAGATGCAAAAATACTCAACAAAATATTGGCAAAGCAAATTCAAAAATACATCAAAAAGATCATCCATCATGATCAAATGGGATTCATCCAAGGGATGCAAGGATCGTACACATTTGAAAATCCATCAACATCATCCACTACATCAACAAAAAGAAGAACAAAAATGACATGATCGTCTCCATAGATGCTGAAAAAGGATTTGACAAAATTCAACATCCATTCATGATAAAAACTCTTAACAAAATCGGTATACAGGGCAAGTACCTCAACATAATAAAGGCCATATATGACAACCCCACAGCCAACATTATACTTAACAGTGAGAAGCTGAAAGCTTTTCCTTTAAGATCGGGAACAAGACAAGGTTGCCCAATCTTCCCACTTTTATTCAACATAGTTCTGGAGGTCCTGGCCACAGCAATCAGACAACCCAAAGAAATAAAAGGCATCCAGATTGGGAAAAAAGAATTCAAACTGTCCCTGTTTCATTTGACATGATATTTTACATAAAAAAAACTAAAGAATCCACTCCCAAACTACTAGATCTAATATCTGAATTCAGCAAAGTTGTGGGATACAAAATTAATACACAGAAATCTGTTGCATTCCTATACACTAATGGTGAACTAGTGGAAAGAGAAATCAGGAAAACAACTCCATTCACAATCGCATCAGAAAGAATAAAATACCTAGGAATAAACCTAACCAAGAAGTGAAAGACCTATACCCTGAAAACTACAAGACACTCTTAAGAGAAATTAAAGAAGACACTAATAAATGGAAATTCATCCCATGCTCTTGGCCAGTAAGAATATTGTCAAAATGGCCATCCTGCCTAAAATAATCTACAATTCAATGCAACCCTATCAAAATACCTACAGCATTCTTTAATGAACTAGAGCAAATAGTTCTAAAATTCATATGGAACCACAAAAGACCCGAATAGCCAAAGCAATCTTGAAAAGGAAGAATAAAGCAGGGGGAATTACGCTCCATGACTTCAAGCTCTACTACAAAGCAGCAGTAATCAAGACAATTTGGTATGGGCACAAGAACAGACCCATAGACCAGTGGAACAGACTAGAGAGCCCAGATATAAATCCAAGCATATATGGTCAATTAATATATGATAAAGAAGCCATGGATATACAATGGGGAAATGACAGCCTCTTCAATAGCTGGTGTTGGCAAAACTGGACAGCTACATGTAAGAGAATGAAACTGGATTATTGTTTAACCCCATACACAAAAGTAAACTCAAAGTGGATCAAAGACCTGAATGTAAGTCATGAAACCATAAAACTCTTAGCAAAAAATATAGGCAAAACTCTTTTGGACATAAACATGAGCAACTTCTTCATGAACATATCTCCCTGGGCAAGGAAAACAAAAGCAGAAATGAACAAACGGGACTCTGTCAAACTAAAAAGCTTCTGTACAGCAAAGGATACCATCAGTAGAACAAAAAGACATCCTACAGTATGGGAGAATATATTCATAAATGACATATCCGATAAGGGGTTGACATCCAAATTATATAAAGAGCTTACGCACCTCAACAAACAAAAAGCAAATAAGCCAATTAAAAAATAGGCAGAGGAGCTGAACAGACACTTCTCCAAAGAAGAAATTCAGATGGCCAGCAGGCACATGAAAAGATGCTCCACATCACTAATCATCAGAGAAATGCAAATTAAAACCACAATGAGATATCACCTCACACCAGTTAGGATGGTCAACATCCAAAACACAAACAACAAATTTTGGCCAGGACGTGGAGAAAGGGGAACCCTCCTACACTGCTGGTGGGAATGTAAACTAGTTCAACCATTGTGGAAAGCAGTATGGAGGTTCCTTAAAAACGTCAAAATAGAAATACCATTTGACCCAGGAATTCCACTCCTAGGAATTTACCCTAAGAATGCAGCAGCCCAGTTTGAAAAAGACATATGCACCCCTATGTTTATCACAGCACTATTTACAATAGCCAAGAAATGGAAGCACCCTATGTGTCCATCAGTAGATGAATGGATAAAGATGTGGTACATATACACAGTGGAATATTATTCAGCCATAAGAAGAAAACAAATCCTACCATTTGCAACAACATGGATGGAGCTAGAGGGTATTATGCTCAGTGAAATAAGCCAGGCAGAGAAAGACAAGTATCAAATGATTTCATTCATCTGTGTAGTATAAGAACAAAGGAAAAACTGGAGGAACAAAACAGCAGCAGACTCATAGAATGGACTAACATTTGCCAAAGGGAAAGGGACTGGGGAGGATGGGTTTGAAAGGAGGGATAAGGGCGAAAAAGGGGCATTACCATTAGCACACATAATGTAGCGGGTGTGGGGACACTGGAAAGGCAGTATGTACAGAGAAGATAAGTAATTATTCTATAGCATCTTACTACACTGATGGACAGTGACTGCAATGGGATAGGTGGGGGGGACCTGATGAAGTGAGGAGTTTAGTAACCATAATGTTACACATGTAATTGTAGATTAATGATACCAAAGATATTGCATTAAGATGAAATAAGAACAAAATGGAGATTCAGAAAACCCATTCTCCACACTCTCCTTTGTAGTTATAGTACCTACGATATTGGGGATAGTGAAAATTAAGATAGGCCATTGGCTGGCAGCATCTTAAGACATTTTAATTGTCTCCATTATCTCCACTTCATGGAAGCCAGATGACGTGCCAGGTCAAATCTAATTAGTTGCTAAGCCTAGGGAGCCCAGCACTTTAGGGTCACCCTTGCATTGGTGTACACCTCTCTGGCTCCCACCCTAGTTTAGACCATCATTACTAGTATTTCAAATTTTACAGCAGTTTTGTAAATGATCACCTTCTCCTACCTCAGTCACTTCCCTTCTATCCTGCATATTACATTCCATTAATACTTTTCTAAACACAAAGTTTTAAACTTGAGTATTAGAACTCCCAAATAATGGCTCTACCAGTTTTTCCTATCTACCCTACCCAAAAATTCACAGCTGAAGGATTATAAGTCATGACATTTAAATTGTCCTACTCACTTCATTTGGTCATTAAATGTTTCCCATAGCAGTGCCAGGAGAATGAGAAGCATTATTTCTGTACCCCATGAAGACTATCAGGGAAACAATGTTTCATGATATTTTCATGTTTCTGCATGGTGTGTTTTCCTGAGCAAAGGAAATTGCATTCTATGAAGATAATGTCTCCTTTTCACAGAAACACTTATCTTCAGTGCTCTGTTTCCTTTTGCCTCCTGTTTGGTGGAGCCATGTGTTTACATTTTATGGGGAGATGAAACCTGGAGCCATGTGTTTACATTCCAAAGGATTGTAAAACATTTGGGAGCAAAGGCATCTCTTTCTCTCAGGAAGACAGGAGAGCAGCATGTAGCTTTGTAAAAAACTCCCAGATTCATTATTTTGGGGTTCCTCTCCTGTGGTTCAAAATCAAACAAAAAGCCCCTTTTGCACATGCATGGGTCACTGGGCTTTCCTCAAACTGCCCTCAAGGAGGAAGAATGGGGTAAGGGGAACTGATGTGATTACTGCTGTAAGAAATAATAGTCTGTTCCTCCTCCCCAAACCTCATTTTTGCTTTTGGGTTAATATAAGTAAATATGGATATTAGAAACCTATCAAAGACAGCCTCAAAGGGTTACAAAAATATAAACTAAGTTTGCATTCTAATGGTGTGCAAAACAACATTTTGGGATGTGGAAGGAAAACATAATTCCTTTTCATGTGTTTAACCTAATATACTAATGTACTAAAATTTTATACATGGATTGATACCAAAGTCCTCATACACTCAGCCTTTATCACAACTGGCCACACATAGTATGTGGAATATAGTCTGAGAAGAGTAGAAATTCTACAGCATGTAGGAGGCAGACAGGGCATCCCAGTAGTTTATTCATTCACTTGTTCACTTTAAGCATATCATAACATTGCCTTATATGTTAGCTAGTTAAAGGATTCATGGATTAAATTATTAAATATATATTATTTATATACTTATATGTATAATGTTTATATTTACATTTTATGTATATTTACATACAATAATATATATATTGTTTAGTTGTAACTAACATGACTATTGTAGAATAAGCTATTAAAATAAACCCCTTAAAACTACTCCTTACAAGAAACCACTTCTTGCAACAGAGTTGAAAATAATGCCAGTAATGCAAGCACAAACCAACAAAAGAAAATACCAGTGCTGACACTTCTACCCTATTGTCAGGCTCATTGGGAATTAAAAACAGTAATTTAATCAGATCTGACAAGAAGTTACTCCTCTCTACAAAAGCCCTGAATAATTAAGGCAATCTTGAGAAAAAAGAACAATGTAGGAGAATCTTGCTCCTGGACTTATAACTATGCTACAAAGCTAAAATAATCAAAACAGTATGGTACTAGAACAAAAACAGACTCATAGAGCAATGGAATAGAATACAGAGCCCAGAAATAAACCCTGCTATGCTTCAATGGTCAACTAATCTATTACAATGGAGGCAAGAAGATACAATAGGGGAAAAGTCTCTTCAATAAATGGCATTGAGCAACTGGACAGCTACATGCAAAAGAACAAAACTGGACCACTTTCTTAAACCATATACAAAAATAAACTCAAAATGGAATAAAGACTTAATATATGACCTGAAACCATAAAACTCTTAGAAGAAAACATAGGAAGTAAGCTTTTGATACTGATCTTAGTGATAATTCCTTGCATCTGTCTCCTCAGACAAGGACAACAAAAGTAAAAAAGGAAAAAAAAAAGAAGAAAGCAAATAAATGGAACTACAGTCAACTAAATAGCTTTTGCAACAGAGAAGGAAACCATCAACAAAATGAAAAGGCAACCAACTAAATAGGAGAAGATATTCACAAATGATGTATCCAATAAGGGGTTAACATTCACAATATATAAAGAACCCATATAACTCAATATTTAAAAAAAAACAATGATTAAAAAATGATCAGAGGACCTAAACAGTCATTTTTCCAAAGAAGACATTTAGATGGCCAACAGGTACATGAAAAGATACTCAACTTCACTAACCACCAGGGCACTGCAAATCAAAACCACAATGAGATATCATCTCACACCAGCCAGAGTGGCTAATATCAACAAAACAAGAAATAAGTTTTGGCAAGGATGTGGAAAAAGGGAACCTTGTATACTGCTGGTGGGATTGTAAATAGGTATGGCCACTACGGAAAACAGTATGGAGGTTCTTCAAAAAATTAAAAAACAAAACAAACAAAAATTGATCCAGCAATTCTACTTTTGGGTATTTTTCTTAAGAAAATGAAAACGCTAACTGGAAAAGACATATGCACCCCTATGTTCATTGCAGTATTATTTACAATAGTCAGGATAGAGAAGCAACCTAAAGTTCATTGATAGATTAATTGATAAGTGGGTTTTTATTACTCAGCTATAAAAAAAGAATGAATCTTACCATTTGTGACAACATGGATGGTCCTAGAGGGCATTATACTAAATGAAATAAGTCAGACAGAAAGACAAATACCCTAGGATTCCATTTATATGTAGAATCTAAAAAACAAAGAAACAAAAAAAATGAAATAGACTCATAGACACAAAGAATAAACTGATATTTGCCAGAGGAGAGTGGGGTAGGAGGATGGATGAAATAGGTGAAGGGAATTCAGTACAATCTTCCAGTTATAAAATAAGCAAGACACTGGATATAATGTACAGCATGGGGAATATAGTCAATAATATTACAACTTTGTATGACAGATGGTAACTAGATTGTGGTGACCATTTCATAATGTATATAGAATCACTATGCTGTACACCTGAACTAATACAATATTGTATGTCAATTATTCTTCAATAAAAAAGTTACTCTTCATTAAAAATTAAGATTTAAAAAATCAATTTAAATTCACTATTACCCTAAATGTATTTTCTGCCTTGAGATATTAGCAATTGATATTATGAAGCTATTATAATTAGGAAGGCTTTAAAATATATTATGTCTAAATTTTCTATTTACATATTAATATAGTAGTGGTATGTTTATTGGGGGGGAAGTTTAAACATTTTTTTAATGATAGGGTGTGCCATCAAAAAAGTTTGGGGATCATTGTCCAAAACAGGCACATTTCCTATTTCAGTAACCTGTGGATCTGTAATTTATCAATGTAACTGAATTTTTTATTAATTCTATTTAAAAATTAGAACAAAGACTTTTAAATGCAATGAATGTTACACATTCCTAATTTAAAATGCAACCATGTTACATATTTTTTCTAAAAAGGTTAAACCAAATTCCCTTCATATCTTTTTCTCCAGCACATCAAAACCTTTTATAGACTCCCTCCTCTCCCCTCCACCCCAATCTTATATCATCTTTTAACGTCAACAAATCTCTGTAATGCCCACCATATTAAATGCTGTTATTTACTGCAAACCAGGAAATTAAGAGAATAAATCATCAGGTTTCCTCTTCAAGCATCTTTTAATTAAATCTTTGCAGTTCCAGAGTGAAGAGGCCTTTGTTGTTTCAGTTGAATCCTTATATTCCAACCCTTAGATCATTCCAGCTGTATTTCTCATAACCTTCTACAGCCCTTTCTTGATCAGAATTGCACAATTATTAGAGGTAAAGGGTTTGTTGATTCTTTTTTGTTGAGCATGTGTTAATATGAACATACCTTACAGAAATATTTGATACTTAAGAATACACTGATTTACATACACAAATACTCAAAATAAGCACATACCTCTGCCAAACCTGATGCTTTCTTTTACACAGTACACCGTAATATAAGCACAGGTAGAAAGTATATGAAACTTAATTCTTTCTCCAAACATATTCAAGAGAAGCAAATCACTAGAAGCATTTTTAAAAGCTCAATTTTATATAAATGTGCTTGAGTTAGAATCATAACTCTTGACCTATACCCAGTATGAAATTTTATCTATTAAGTACAGTAAGATGCTTCCATTCACTTGATAAGGCAAACTAACCCACTTTCCTTAATTTCAAGCTATATCCAAATTTTGACTGTTCAAAATGAACAAGAACAAAACCATCTTTAATCAAAATCATATACATGTGCACATGCAAAACAACTTAGAGATTGGAGACAATTTTCTTCTAAGGGCTGTTTAAAAATCAAAGAACTGAGGGGCTTTTCCTTCATTAAACATTTTATATTTATCAGCTCTTTCAATTAAAACTAGGGTTTAAAATATTATGTAAGGATAGCAATTACAAAAAAGACTTCAGTTCCTTATTATGCATGCTAGGCAGACTTCTAAAATGGCGCCCAAGATTCTTATGCTCTAGGGTACACACCTTGTATCATCCATGCCCCTTGAATGTGGGTGTAATTTGTAATAGGAATACGATTGTTACTTTATATGGCTAAAAACATTTTGCAGATGTAATTATGGTTGAACGCGAGTTAATCTAAAGGGAAGTTATCTCAGTAGATCTGAGCTACTCACAGTCTTAAATCTGGGTCTACAGGTCAGTAACAGAGAAAAATGTGAAAGAATCCTCCTGCTAGTCTTGAAGAAGAAAAGTGCCATTTTGTGGAGGGCCAGGCTGCAAGGAATGGCACGGGAAGCTCAGAAAAGAACAGCTCCAGGAAAAGAGGAACCTCAGCTGTTAACTCAAATGAGTCTGAGGTAGGACAGAAGTCTTGGCTTGATTTCTGAAGTGTGATTCTGAACAGAGAACCAAGTTGGTCTGTGCCCAGACTTCTGACTTCAGAATTGTAAGCAAATAAATTGTGTTGTTAAATTTGTAATTTGCTATGTAGCAATAAAAACATATAAATATTATAGAAAGGGAGTGAAGATGAGGAGGGAATTGAAAAATGGGAGAAAAACTAGTAGGAAAGACCTATGAGGTTTTCATGTTGTATACTCCAGTGGCCTCCATATTGGGGCAGTTTTCTTAGAATAAGCAAATAGCCAGGCATGCACTTGGAGGGGGAAGAGGGACTTCAGCCATTGTTTACATTCGGTTGGATGTTTGTTTACAATCTAAACATTACAGGTAAACTCTTCTCCTGGGATGTGAGGAGTAAGAATATAGATGATAGACCAGCCAAAACTGACAGTTTCAACATGAAGTTGACCCTGACTGCAGCTCAAAATACATTATATGCTCATTAGCCTACTAAAAATCACTTACCTCCATGACAATTCCAAGGCAGACCATCTAAGGATAAAAAGAGGGCATCACCTTATCTTCCTTAAATCCCCTCTCTATTCTGAAAAACCACCCATCTTGATGAATACCCACCCCTTGCTTAAACTCCAGCTATAAGACCACCCAACCCAAACTCCACCAGGCTGCTCATCTCAGGAGCACGACTGCACTCCCTCTTTGAGTATGTACTTTTGCTTTACTCAACTACTCTTTGCTTGTAACTGCTTGCCCTGCTCATGAATTCTTTCCTGATTAATCAAGAACCTTCTTCTGGGTTGAGGTCTCACCTAACATACAGGGAGATCTCCCTGGATTGGATTTCCTCGCAACAGTTTCAAGATAATCCTGTAAGTATTCAAAGAAAATATTAAAGCTGTAGCTGTATTACTTCTCATCTTTTAACATTTATTTTTGGGTATATTTAATAATGTACAGAATGTTAATACATGCAGTTTGTAACTGTTCATATATTTAGAGATGCTGATTAAAATGGCTTAGAAAACACTTATAATCAACATGTAAGAAGACACTCATCCTTCAAAAGATGTCCTACTCCACTTTACTCCTTTCATCCATTTTATAATAAAGTTTAGATTATGTAGGGTCCTTTTTGGCATCTTATAATCCTTAAGACAATTTCTAGTTGCTTCTAGGAACCCTAGCAAATTAATATTACTGACTGAAGCAAAGTTTGAGACTTACTATTTGGGGCACTTGTTTAAACAGAATCCCAGGTTTCTTCCCCACAGATAAAATTTAACAGTTCTAGGGTGACCTGGGAATCTAAAATATCTAAATCATTCTCATTTTTATGTAATTTGAGAAACTGAGTACCTAAGAATAAACATCAAGTTAGCATAAGGAAAGTGGAAAGCATGGTCTCTGGGAGAAACCTGCATTTGGGAGAGAGAATTATGCGATGCCTTAAAATAGAATGTGAACCATGAAATGTCCATACAAATGCATGTTGAAAGCTACAAAATACCAAGTTGGTAAATACTAGAATTTATTCTCAATATTTACCTGTGATGTATCATGTTTATCATGCCCCACGCTTAGGCACTCAAATTTCTGAAATGCTAAACATGCCGCAAAGAAATAACTAAGTTTTATTTTACTTCAAATGGTATTGTGGCGAGTATGTGACTGGAAAGCAAACTCTGAACATGTCCTTGTTCACCAAATTTATTGTTGAACATTAAGAACACCAGATTATGACAATTAAAAAGAAAGCACCAAAAATTGCTACACATTAATACCTGAGTGGAGACTGAAGGCAAATATTCACCTATTAAACCATATACCATAATGTTGAAACACAGATTAAAACATTCACAATACTCTACAGAGTAAAACAGCACTTTCTGTGAATTACAACCAGTTAAATGTAATAATGTTAATTATATCATACAAAAAATACACACAAAATCACACATATGTGTATTTAGTACACTGTACATTACACAAAGTACTGGAGAAGATCATGCATGTCTAAATGGAAAAATCTGCAAGGTGACCATCATTTTTCAGTATATGCTATAGGACAAGTTCCTTTGCACTGTTAAAAGTATTGTTACTATGCACTGCATTTTCTGGATGAGAACAAAACTGTCAATTTGCAAATAAATGATTACTGAGTCTATCTCAGCATAACACATAGTTTGCCCTCTATAAACTTTTAACTATAATATAAAAGATGATACAGGTTGACAGCCATGTATTTCATTTTATTACATACCCTTGAACAAATTATTTCTATCTCAGTTTGACCATGCTTTGAAGAAAGACATGTTTTCTTTCTACATATTTTTTTTTTGTCTTTGGGCGAGGTAGTGGAGGTGAAATTAGAAATAAGAAATGTGTTGCTTTTATGTTCAAAATTGAAAAATATTCAAGAAATTCTGAGTACACAGAAACATGGGCATCTTTTAGCACAGACCATGAATGTCCTGCGAATGGAATCATTTGTTTTAATGGATATTATATTCATTATTTTAAATAAGCACAGTAGAAATACAGGTCTTTACATAAAAAAATACCTGGAGCCAGTTCTTTTGATCTTAAAAATAATTAGAAAGAAACTAAAAAAGAGAGAAAAGGTGAATGTTAAAAAAATATACTACATGAATCAGTTTATTACTGAAAAATTATATGGGGTAAACTAACTTTATTTGATATGTAAATACAAGCTTCAGTGATCTGAGGAAAAACAAGTACAGATCTTAGCGAAGAATTCATGTCTGATTATTCCTTAAAAAGAAAAATAATTACATTTGAAGATTAATTTTTCCATGTATAATAATTTCAGAACAGAAGTGCCACCACCTTCTTCTAAAATTAACTATGTTTTCAGAAATTTTAGTCAAACTTAATTTTCTACATCCATGAAATAAAATTCAATTTTAATTCAAAATGAGAACTTCACAATTAAGAGAGGACTTTAGAGCATATACACAGAGTATATACATGTAAATACTAAGAGAAATATTTTAAACTTTTACTTCACCAACTTCAGAGAAAAGGATTTGGAGCCAGTTTGAGACTATCACCCATAATAAAACATACAGTTATAAAATTGTAGGGCATTCCCTCATTTTAAGGCACAGTCTGTTTTATCCCAAACAACTATAAGTTCAAGGTCACAGTGATAAAACAAATTCAATTTTGGTCTGGTTTCTCATGGTACACTGCTACATTTATAGTTAGTCATAAGTTTAAGAAATTGTAATATGATCACTTCAAAATAACATATTTAAGTCACTTATATATTTTTTAAAAGTAAATAAATAAGCCATACAATTTCCTACATTGGAGTTTCCCCCCCCCACCCACAGTAGAGGAGAAGATGGTTATTTCTACCAATATTCCAACAACTACATATTTGATTATGTTTAGAAAGTATGGTTATGTTAAATACAGGCATCTCCTACTTGGGATAAAATTATTCAGCACAAAGGACAAACTCAGCTCAGAAAACAATGTTCACTGAATTTTTAAGTCTGTACATCATCTCTTTACTAATATTATGCAGTCCTCACCTGAAAATAGATAAACTGTCATTAAATCAAGGCCAAACATTTTAATATTTGGCTTTCTCTGCTGCCTCTTTACTTCCAAGCTTACTTATGTAAACTGCACTAACATTGCTGGGCAGAGAAGCAGTTAAGTGACATTAAGTGGTGAGAAAAACTACAATATGAGGACTGAAACTCTCTTTGAGAATTTCTACAGGGAGAAATTAAAGAATTTCAACCAGATAAACAGTTTCTGAGTCTATCATAATTTACTTTTCTCTCATGAGTATACCACAATATCAATGTTAACACTTTAGCATTAACATCTTGATTGCTTTATATTTTCCTTTAAGATATGCATTTAAAAATGTTTAGTTTGTTGTACTAAATGTTAGGTTCTAGTGGATAATTTTCCCGTGAAATATCTGATGTATAAAGGGACTGAATGGAAATATATAGAATACTAAAAAATTTATTAGTAAACTGCATTATATAAATGACAGACAACCGTTACTAAAAGTGATCTGTGCAACAAATTTCAAATTTTACATCAGAAAGAATCTGAAGCATTACTTCAAATGATTGCTTTAATTAATGAAAGATAATTATTAGATAAACTAATTTTTTAATAATAAAATCAGAGAACATTATTCCAGAAATCAGTTAAATATATTATGGTATAAACTGTACATATTTTTAAAGAAAAATCTGGGTGTGGAATATAAGTTTTGATGAATTACACATTTAATATAAGTTCTAGATGAAAAATACTGAAAAGATTATTTTTATTTTAATTCCAATATGCTAAGGAATGTTCATTGGCACAAATATCTGGAGGTATTTTAGTTTCATTTAGCTTTGGTGGCAAAGTATATTTTGCTAACCATAGGAATAGTTATATTTTCCAATGTAGAGTTTTATGCTAAAAACAATTCAAATGTGTCTTTTCTTCCTAAAAAAGGGATGTAAAAAGTTCAATATGAAACAAAACAAGTGCAACATGAAATACAAAATATGCCTATCATTTAGGCTTTGGAAGAGTTAATAGTTCTATGCTTTGCCTATAAATCCTTTACTATAACATTACTATTATATAAATACAAAAACCAAAATTAAAAAAAAATAGCATATGAACTTTACAAAAATGGCTACTTTTTGACTTCCTAAACCAAGATTAGGATTCAAATATGCAAACAAATTTACACTAATCAAAACACATCAACAGATACTTTTTCATAAGTGTTCAAAGTTACAATATACAGAATCAGTACAGAATACTTCTGATTCATATATATCAAGTCCTATACAAAGTCATCAGAAATTAACTGGTTACTTGGTATTTCAAAACATAGTCATTTTTGTCAGCATTATATGCCAAGCACTTTTAGAAAGTACTTAATTTAAAAATTTTCAACTGTAGACAATGTAATCAAGATGTAGCTTACAATACTATCTAACTTTTGAAAGACATGTTATCAATTCAAGTGTACTGTTACATTTATACTATTAATGAAATAACAGTTTATTCTATTTTCAAAACTTTATTTCATTTTTAAAACCAAGTTATTAATATACAAAACTCAGTCTTTTGTATTCATAATATATAACAAAAATGTGAATTCTTGAGCATTATAGTACATATATTCAGATCTGATTACTGACCTATCTTTTCCTTCCTTATTACCATCCTTATTAAAAGTAAAGGAGTAGCCTCAAAGACTTTCTATTTTCTCAGTCTGTTAAAACTTATTGTGCAAGAATGCATGAATAATATATACAAATAAAAGTTCATTACAGAATATGAAATAGCATCCTTTGTTAAAAGAGACTGGGATAAAACTTTAGTTCCCAATCATCTTGCTATTTTGCAAAAGTATCAACTACATTTACCTTGTGTCGCAAGGAAGTTTTCTGTCTAGGTATAATTTCACAATACAAAGATACTTTTATTGCTTCCTGAGGAGTGCCATGTTCTCCAAGTTGACTTCCCCCACAAAACTTGCCAAGATACCTTGTTTCCTATGGTATGTAAGCTTATAAATCTAAACACTGAAAAAACAAAAAATGCTGATGAGAAATAATCAACTAATGGCTAGGCATAGAAAGTCCCAAAACATTAGATTTTTCCCAAATGATTTTAATAACAAGTTACTCAAATTGCAAATGTAGTAAAGTTTTCATTAAACCTCAAAAATAAAGCATGAAATTCCACTAATTTAAGCCTAATGCCCAGTGAAAATACAGGGCAATTGAATTACCTGCACATTCAGGAATGAGCCCTAGTCTTCATCTCATAATCTTTGTGTTTCCCCATTTCCCCAGAGTTTTCAAGAACTAACCTAGAAATTAAGTTTTACCTCCTCTTATTTTCCCTGATAACCTTCTGTAACCGGTGCTCATGAGTGGTAAAGCGAAATGAATATACTATTCTTTATATATAAGTGAAAATCTTAAGAGTTGAGAAAAGTATAGGAACTAGATAATGAGCAAATCAGATAATCTGCTTCATATTAAGTATATGTTTGCAGTGGAAATGTGTGCAATCTGCATGAGTGACAGAATAATCAGCAACAAACATTACTAGGCCTACTATAATTCTTTATTTTTTCCCTATCATGTAGTCATGTAGATATAATAGTGTAGCTCAATCAAGAAAAGGTATTCCGTTATATACAAATAAATTTATCTGACCAAAATGTGAAAAAAAGCAAGATTAATCAATGCATGATCAATATATATCGAAGAGCCTCAAAATCAATGTTAGACAGGCACAAGTGGTTTTTTTAACCACCGTTTTAAGTATTTTCATTCTGATGACAACCAAGAAAAGAGTTAGCAGAACCTGTTTAATTTCTGGCATGAAAAATATCCAGAAAAAAAGAGCATTGAAGATTTTCACCATACTATCAGTTCCAAATTATAATACTAGTAACTAGTAAAAATACCATTAACTTTTCAAAACATTAAAAGTAGTGAGTGATTTTCCTATCTAGTCTATATTTGATCTAGTTATTAATAATAGCGTCCAGGAATAATTTTTATAAGCACAAAACATACTCAAAATTCAACAAATTCTAAATAAAAATGTTGTAACAGAACTCTGAATTAGGTAATACATAACTGCCAAAAAATAATTCCATTTTTTAGTAACATTGCTAACTAATAAAGCTGTGCTCTTCTGCCAGCTAATATAGATTGTAAACA
>JAVSCE010021335.1:0-43482 GCA_032199065.1 Smutsia gigantea
TGGTTTTCTCTTTCAGAGTAATTTGCATTTGAAAAAGAATATGCCCACAGAAGATAATGCAGATCCTAAAGACCAAATCTCAACCAAATCTTTCATAGGGAGATGAAGGCAGAGACAAGCTGATGCATCTACAAGTCAGGGAACACCAAGTTTGCCACCAGGAGCTGGGAGAGAGGTCTCTCCCAGCTTCAGAAGGAGTGGACCCTGCCGACATCTTGATCTGGCCTCTAAAACGGTGAGATAGTGAATTTTTGTTAAGCTATCCAGGTTGTGGCACTTTGCTATGATGACCCCAGGAAATGAATACAACTGTTTTCAGATGCTGGGCGGGCAGCTGAAAGGAATTGAGTGGGCGTGGCCCGTAGGGATTCCACTGAGAGGGCTATGGAAGCGAATTACCCTGAAAAGTAGCCAAGATCAGCAGGCTTGCAGGTGAGGGTGTGTGGGAGGCAGAATCCAGAGGCTCAGAAGAGACTTGGATTCCCAGGTTCTGGAAGGAAACCCATAAGGACAAGGAGGCTACCCAACGGGCAGAGCTAGGCTCGCCCCACCACACAGCCGGAGTAGCTGAACCTCCGCAGAAACAGACACTCGGAGCTCTGCAGCAGCCAGGCATCCTGCATGACCAGTCTGCTCTCCTGGATCTCCACATGTGGCACCCTCCACCCTGCCACCCCCATGACTGACACGGTCACCAGCATCTAGGAAACTCTGAGTGGAAAGCCACACCTGCCGCTGTCCTAGAACACCGTCTTAAAAAGTTTGCGGAGCTGGACACCTCCCTTTCCCTGCCCTTGCAAGGCTCCCAGGCAGAAGGGATTTGAGGTCAACGGAGGCTTTGAGGCCCTGCAATTCAACTTGACAGCTCAATCCTCCCCGGGAGGGTGGTGTTTAGGGCAGGGTGAGATGGTAGGAATCCTCCCCTGATGAAAGCAAGTCATTTGCCATCAGGTGGCCTTGGCTCCAAGTTTCTAGACATGTGGGGCCTGGCCTGGTGAATGCCTGCTTTCTTTCTCTGAAGAAGAAAAAAAGGGTCCTCAGATATGTCTCCCCAGGGATGTTGCCCACGAGGAGGAAGGGGGGAAGCTGGGGGAGATGGAAAGGCAGTCTGTTCACCTGTGAGACAGGTATTACCTTTCAGCAGAGCTCTGGGTTGGCAATCAGGTCAGATGAAGCCTGGTGCCAGGCCCATGGTGGGCCCTGCTAGGCACAGTGCTGTTGCTATATCAGGACCCAGGGGAGGAAGCCTGGAGAGGCTTCAAGACGCTTCCTCTTTGTCCATGAGACTCTAAGCAGCTGGGCTACTGGTGCAACCTTCCAGGCCAACAGATACTCAAGTATCAGCAAGAAGCCTGGGGAGGCTCACCTTCCCGGCTGGGAGTCCAGACTCCTGGTTCACTTCTCAGCTCCATTGGGAACTGCTCTGGCAGCTGGGGCAACACTCTGCACCTCTCAGGGTTTTGGTTCCCTCAGCTGTCAAAGGGGGGAAAGCATCTTGCTCTTGCCCAGTGATGTGTCTTGGGCTAGGGATGCTGATGGTGAGTTTCTGGAGGCGAGTAACAGTTCCTTCGAGAGGGGCTGGAGGGCGGTGTGGGCCTGGAGAGAGGCAGCCTGGTAACGGGGAGGTGAATGATGAGAATGAGGGGTAGAGCGGGAGACTGAGGAGGTAAGGGGGACCGGGGAGAGGCGGCAGGGAGGACAGAGCAGCCATTGTGCGGACTGGAACCGGGGCCAGAGGGCTTTGCCCTTCACCTCCCTCCCACTGCGCCCGCCCGAGCCCGCAGGGGAGCTGGGCTCCGAGGCCTGATAAAGGACCCACCAGCCTGCCCCGCCTCCCCTTGTCCGCTGGCTTTCTAATTTTCCGCGCCCCCGCCCGGCCCCGCGACTCCGGGGCTCCAGCCTGGCGGGCTTTCTCTCCACGGACTCCTGCGCAGCCAGGTCTTCCCTTCATTGTAAGCCTCAGTTTCCCACCGGACTCCAAAGTTTAAGGCGGCTTTCCAGGCCTGGAGTAAGCGCCCTCCCGAGCGCCTCCGCAACCACCCCCTCCGAGGCCGGGATATCCGGGAGCAGCGCCCCGCTTCCCGCGTCTCAAGGCGCCAAAGCCCAGATCCGCCGGAGGGGAGGGCGGGGTCTGGCCCCAAGCTCCCGCACGAGGCCCCCTCCTCCCGCCGCCGCTCGCGTCCCTCGCCGCATGACCGCGGCACTGCGGCTGCCGCGCTGCCCTCCCCTCCCGCGCCGGGTTCCTGGGGTTGGGGGTGGGGTCCCGGAGGTTCCAGACCAGACCGCGGACGCGCGCCGCAGCGCTACAGGAGAGTGCAGACGCCCCAGCTCCCTCCCCTCGTTCCTGGCTTCTGGGAGCACGTCGCTGAGTCACCTTCCCGGAACGCGCTCGGGACGCCCAGGACTCAGCCCGGGCTGCCCGGGGCCGCGCAGGGCGCAAGCGCGCTCCACCTCCACGCGCGCCGAGCCGGCCCGCGGCCCCGCCCAGCCCTGCCGGCGTCTTCCCAGACCCGGGACCCTCGGGCACCGCCCCCCCCACCCCCCACCGCGGTACTGGGGAACGGGGTCGAGCCGCCTGGGTCCTCCGGAAGAGAAGAGACCGCGAAGGCGCGCCTGTGTTACGGGCGCCACCCGGACCTGCCTCTTCCCGACTTTTAAGGGGCGATAAGAAGACAGGTGTGTGGGGTTGTACGGCTGCAGGTGGGGCGCCCGAGCACCCTGCGGCCTGGGCCTGGACCATCTCAGGGGTTTCGTTTTTTCCAACTTTGGCTCTACCTGGGCAGGTCATCAAGTCAGCCTTGGCAACTTCATCCTCAGGGTCTCGGCAAACAACCCCCAGGGACTTAACTCGAGTTGGTCGCGGACACGTTCAGGTCAGACACTTGCCAGGGATATGTATATCACACACGCATTGACACACGCGTCCCCGTTGGCCTCCGTCGAAGTGAAAACTCTGGGACGCGTTTGCATCTTCCCGCCGAGCC
This sequence comes from Smutsia gigantea, assembly GCA_032199065.1. NCBI lineage: Eukaryota > Metazoa > Chordata > Mammalia > Pholidota > Manidae > Smutsia > Smutsia gigantea. Next base: position 2,985 of record JAVSCE010021335.1, read on the forward strand.
CAGGAGAAGGGGCGCGAGGGACCCGTCCCGATGGCTATAGTCGCGGTGGGGACTCCTAGTCCGGTTTTTCTCTTCTTCCTCTCCGGTGAGTGAGGGGCGTCGGCCCGGATCGCCGGCTGCGGGACAGCTTCTCTTGCCCAGGTGAGCCTCGATGGTGTCCTCTAGGGAAAGCATCCAACTTTTGAGGTTCTTGGACAGGGCCCCTCCTCCGGACCTCAGCCCCTCGGACCGGTCGCCCGCCCGCCCCGCGACAGCGCGCCTGGCAGCTCGGCCTGGGTGGCTGCGCGGCCGAGCTGCGGCTCCAGGAAGATAAAATTAATCCTCCAGGGAAGGACGGGGCGACAGGAGAGACTACCCGGCACGGAGCGGGGGCACCCGGGAGGTCTGGGCCTCTCATTCCGGGGAACTGGGGCGGCGCCCGCGAAGGGGGCCCTGATGCCCGTCGCGGACAGCGCGGGCGGTTCCTCGGGAAGACCCCGCCGGGCGGGGAAGATCGCAGTGTCCTCGGACCCCTGAGTGTCTGCCCTTAGCGCTGGACGGCGCCTGCCCGGCGCCCCACCCGGGCGCTCCAACTCTGGGCGCAGAGGCGAGTTCGCTCCGGGCGTGTGCCGTGGCCGCGCCGTGGGCACTGACCGTGCGAGAGGCGGCGAGGTGAGGCCGCCTCGGGCGCCGCTTCCACCCCGGGGAGCGCGGGGAGCGCGGGGGTGGCCAGGCCGCGCGCAGAGGCACCCCTGGCAGCGAAGTTGAGCGAAAAGTTTGAGGCCAGAGGCCGCGAGGCCATGCAGTCTGCCTTCGCCCGGCTCTCCAGCTGTCGCTCAGACGAGAGGCTGAGCCCGGGACGAGCTGCGTGCCGCCGTAGACCGCTGTAGGGAGCGGAGGTGGCGCCTCCGGCAAACCGGACCGGCTGGGTCTCCCGCCTCCCCCCTCGCCGCTTGTGGCTCCTGGGCGGCCCTGGAAACTGGCCCCGCACCGCGCGGCCTCCGCGCGCACAGGACGTTCGGCGGAGAGAGGCGGCAGCGGGCGGCGACCCGGACGCTCTGGAGCTCAGAGTGGCGGACCCGGCGATCCGGCTGACTCCAGGCGGCGATCGCTCGCTCCAAACTTCGTGTCCGGCGATGGCCGCTGAAGTTCTAGAGTTTTTAGGCAACCAGACTCCCCTGCCCCAGGCAGCCCCTTGTGGGTGAGGAGCTGGTCCGACCGAGACAGCCACGGGGCTCTGACTCATCTTAGGGCTGGCGCCGAGGCCCCGGAGAGTAAAGCCCCAAGGAAGGGACTTCTGGCCTCTAGGGGGAGGGACGCAGTTCTAGGACGGGAGCGCCCTCGGTGGCGCCGGACTTTGGCTCTCTGGATCTCGAAAACCTAGGCGATGCCCAAGCGCGCGGCTTTCCGCGCGTGGCCCAAGGATCTAGCTGGGTGCCGCCCACCTCAGGGAGCTTCGTCGGACTCCGCCAGCGCTGTCTCCTGTCCCCAAGATGGGGCAGCCGCAGGGAATGACGCTGGTGCCTCCACAGCCCCGGCTCCGGGCGGGGAGGGCGACCACAGCCGGCACCGCGACGCCCGCCTGGGCAGCACCGATAAGGAGCTAAAGGCAGGAGCCGCCGCAGCGGGCAGCACCCCTACATCGCCGGGGACCCCCGGGCAGCGGGTGCCTCGAGTCGAGGTGATGGATCCAGGTTTGTGGGGACCCGGTGGGGAAGGCTATAGGGGGATCTCTCTCTCCCGGGCCAGGAAGGATGGCCAGAGTCAGCAGGACAAAAGAGTTGTAGACACTTCAGAGACACTTTCCCCAACGAGGCCAGAAGCTGGCCGGCCCTGAGCCAAGAACCCGGGTGTCAAGGGCTTGGTGTACTCCACCGGAGCTCCTCTCTAGAGGCCGCTACCTCTGGCCAGGATCTACTGGATCAATTCCCCGGGGATTCAGGCACCACGTTTCCACCCCAGTGCCCCTGTTGTGATCCTCAGCCCTCTAGTGGCCGGTTGGGGACGCGGCCTTTTCGGGTTTGTTTTAACAGCGGGCGGCCCCCCGAACAGGCTCCCACGGCCCTGCCGGGTGTTGGTGCTGTTGAACCCGCACGGGGGCAAGGGCAAAGCCCTGCAGCTCTTCTGGAGCCATGTGCAGCCCCTGCTGGCCCAGGCTGAAATCTCCTTCAAACTGACGCTCACTGGTGAGTGCCTCCCTATGGGTGCCCGTAACTCCCTGCCAGGGAACCTGAGTCCTTACGGCCACTTTTCTGCAGAGCGGCCAAACCATGCGCGGGAGCTGGTTCGGGCGGAGGAACTGAGTCGCTGGGACGCACTGGTGGTCATGTCCGGAGACGGGCTTATGTACGAGGTGAGGCCTGAACCCGAGACCGGGGGAGGCGGGGGTGGTCAGGGGTGGGTTGCTCCCCAGGCTGAGGCCATCGTGCTCCAACAGGTGGTGAACGGGTTAATGGAGCGGCCGGACTGGGAGACGGCCATCAGGAAGCCCCTGTGTAGCCTCCCAGCTGGCTCCGGCAATGCACTGGCAGCTTCTTTGAACCATTATGCCGGGTGAGAGCCCAGGGCCAGAGTGGGCTTCAGTTTCCCCTCAGTGCCACCCTGTGCCAGATTCTTTTTAAGTCCCCATATGTTTGGGTGACTTCCACTCCCTCTTCTCTGGAGCCTCCACCCTCAGTTTTGGGGCAGTGTTGGTCATTCTGGCTGCCTGCCTCCACCTGCACCATCTGTCATTCCTGCTAACTACCCTAGCGACCCAGTCTCACTCTGCCTCCCCAGCTCCCCAGGAGGAGGAAGGGGAGGGTCCCCTGCCCATTGAAACTTTTCCCTTGCAGCTACGAGCAGGTGACTGATGAAGACCTCTTGACCAACTGCACGCTGCTCTTGTGCCAACGGTCGCTGGCGCCTGTGAACTTGCTGTCATTGCAGACAGCCTCGGGGCAGCGCCTCTTCTCCATGCTCAGCCTGGCATGGGGCTTCATTGCTGATGTAGATCTGGACAGCGAGAGGTTTCGGCGCCTGGGGGAGATGCGCTTCACTGTGGGCACCCTCCTACACCTGGCGGCCCTGCGTGTCTACCAGGGCCGGCTGGCCTACCTCCCCGTACAAAGGGTGGTCTCCAAGATGCCCACCTCACCTGCTCTGGACCGGCAGGGCCCTGTGGACACCTACCTCATGCCCCTGGAGGAGCCAGTGCCCTCTCACTGGACCATGGTGCCTGAGCAGAACTTCGTGCTGGTGCTGGCCCTGCTGCACTCACACCTGGCCAGTGAGATGTTTGCTGCACCCATGGGCCGCTGTGCTGCTGGCACGATGCATCTGTTCTACGTGCGGGCAGGTGTGTCCCGGGCCAGGCTGCTGCGCCTCTTCCTGGCCATGGAGAAGGGGAAGCACATGGAGTGTAACTGTCCCTACTTGGTGTATGAGCCTGTGGCTGCCTTCCGCCTGGAGCCCAAGGACGGGAAGGGCGTGTTTGCTGTGGACGGGGAGTTGATGGTCAGTGAGGCTGTGCAGGGCCAGGTGCACCCAAACTACGTCTGGATGGCCAGTGGCTGTGTGGAGCCCCCACCTTCTCAGGAGCCACAGACTCCACCTGGCCGGAAGCCTCAGCAGAGGCCACTTCCAGAAGAGCCCTTCTGACTGTGTGGGCCTTGCTGTGCCTTAGTCTATGTATTTGGTCTACTCTGAGCTCAGAACCCTCCCTCTTTCCTCCAGGATTGGAGGACTGTCCTCAGTTCACACTGGTGGGGGTGGGGGCAGAGGGGGACTCCTGCAGGAAGGTGGAGGGTGTGCTTCGGGAGGACAAACTCTATCCACCAAAGGCCAGGACGAAGCCCTGGGCCAGGGGCCCAGCTGGTTGGGCCCTGCTGCCTGCGGAAACTACCGCATTTTGTTTCAGGAGCCCTGCCCCATGAATTAAATCCAAATAAAGTGATATTCCCTGCCTACCAGTCATATCATAGGGGTTGTGGAGTGGGGTCTTGCTAAGGCTCTAGAATTTAGCAGTGATGGCCAACCATGCTTCCTGCACTGGGCAAGTCTGGCCCCTGGGACTTACTTGGTGGTGGGCACAGGAGCAGAGCTGGTCCAAGCTTCTTTTGCAGGTTGGGAGGCCCTGTCCCTATGATTATACCACCTTCGGTCTGGAAGAAGCTAGGGAGCTCAGCCAACTGTCTCCCCCAACGTGGGAAGCCAAGCTTGGAGCTGGCGTGTCTTACCCACACAGCCAGTGAAAAGAGAAAATGCTGAGTTAGGGGTATGGGGAAATTGGCAAGGAGCGATGGAAATCAGAATGGCAGGCAGCTCTTCACTTGTTAAAAGTAGTCTGTTATCCCTCCAGTGAGGGATCAGGGCTCTCCAGCTTCCTCTGCCCTACACCACCGTTGTCATTGAAGGGGTTTTGGGCGGGAGCTAAAATTAGGAAGCAGCAGGGAGGACTGTGCCAGTCTCCCACACTGGGCAACCATTTTGGCTTAAAGCCCAGGCCAGGTGCTGCAGTATCAGCTCCCCTGGCATCTGAAGCAGAAGCAGAACTGTCAATGCCAGGTCTTGGGGACCTCAGCTGCTGCTAGCGGAGTGCTTAAAAACTGCCTCTTGAGGAGCCAAACAGCCCTGCCCAACCAAAGGCAGGAGCGCTGCCTCACTGAGCCTCTAGATGCTGATCTCTAGCCCCCATGAGTCCCGTGACTGAAGTGCAGAAGGCATGGCAGCAGACAGGGAAGGGAAGTTAACATCGTGAGCCTTCTCTGGCAACAGGGGTCCTTTCTTCCCCTGGGAGGGGTGTGAGTGAGGTGCCCCAGTAGGGAAGAAAGGCAACGGAGCCCAAATGAATGGCAGAGGCAGGTTTAATGGTGCCACCTTGTCTTTTTTGTACATTGTAATGAGCCAAACAAACAATGCAAGTAAAAAAAAAATATTTCATCACACAGCACTTTATACAGATGTGGTAAGCAGTAGGCATTCACATCTCCACCTGAACAACGCACCGGGAAGCACAGCCCCACCAGTGGCTCTAGATGTTTCTCAAACAAGACACCCCTCTGGGCTCCCAGCTCTGCGGCCAAGGTCCGGCCCTGTCGTTCCCTGCAGCTGCTGCCCTGGGCTTTACGGTGCAGCACAGGTGTGGAGCCGGCTTAAGGCGGACAAGACGTATCATGCTTTGGCTTCTTTTTTTGTCTTTTTTCTAATAAGAGTTAGTATCTTTGTTCTTAAGATTATTTTCTTTCAACTTTAAATATTACATACATACACCAAAAATTACATAGCTGCAATGTGCTCGAGAGCATCCTCTTAACCTGGAGCTTCACATTATCAAAAGCTTAGAAAACTTGTAAACCTCTGGGCCCGGCCCTGCGAGGAGAACGCCAGCCAGCCACCTCTCTCCCCGCCCTCCCCCCGGGTTGAGCCTGCAGTCTCTAAGTGAAGGACTGACAGCAGGCCTTGTTCTCCTTGCAGAGGGCTGGCTCTTCCAAGTTCAGTGAGCCACGGCCACCTCCCAGCGTTAGCATTTGATGGGCAATATCTACGGGAGACGCCTCAGAACTTGCCTGGCCTTGTTTGTGCTGCTGCTGCGGCCTCCTGAGGCCCTGGGATGGGGGCTGAGCGGGGAGCAGGCACGGGGTTAGGTCCAAGCAGGCAAGGCCTTCATGCCAGAACTGCCGATCCCCACCACCTGGGACAGGAAGAGCAAGGTACCTGCAGCTGCTCCGTTCCCGGCAGCTCCCTGGGCTGCACTCCAGGTTAGTGTGTGAGGGCCACCACCTCTCCTGGTGGCACCCCCAACCCAGCCTGGTCCCAACCTCTCTTAGAGAGCAAGTTTCAACAGGACTGGGGCTATCCTGTGGTAAACGGGCCAGAGTACAGCCAGGAGTGGTGAGGGCAGCTTTAACTCCCAAGGGCGAATGCTGATGCTGGGGGATGCAGGAGGACCTGGTGGCAGCAGGAGGGCCTAGGACACAGGGAGGCTGCGGTGGAACTGAGGGGCTTGAGAGGGAGCAGAGGAACTGCTGGAGCAACCCACACTTCATGCAAAGTGCACCCACTCGTCTTGCGGCTGGCCAGCACAGCCCTGGGCCTGAAGAGCCCCCGTGTTAGGCCCTGGGAAACCCCATGTGTGACCTGAGATGGAGACACAGGGAAGGAAGTGCCAGGTCATTCTGCCTGGGGTGAGAAGTGGAAAATCAGCAAGAGGATTCAGATTTTCTTTGCTATAGGGGCCCCTCCTGTCACAATCTGCTTCAAAATAGAAACGGCAGCATCTCAAGAAACTTCTTGCGCTTAAGCATCAAACTCACCTTGGGAAGAAGAGGTTAGGGGTGGGGGTGGGGGGGGTGGTTTGCCCTGGGGACAGAGGAGAAAAGGGGAAGGGGGGAGATTCTGAGGGAGGGAGTGAGCAGGCAGCAGCTGGCCTCTCCCCACTGTGACGTTTCTTCCTAGGGTCGGCGCCTACTTGTCCTCTGTGCTCTCAGGCATGCCCGCCTCTATCAGCGTGGCCCGGAACTGCGTGAGGACACCCCGGATGCTCTTGATGAAACCCTTAGAAAGTGGGAAGAGGGGGAAGCCAATGTCGGGATAGCCACTCTTCTCAGGTAAGAAGCTCCGGTAGCTCTTTCTCCGCTTCTTTGGTTTGACACTGGGTGGCACTGAGGCATCAGGTGCTGCCTCCGAAGTCTGGTCTGTGTGGTCCCTGCTGGCTGAGGCCAGGCCCTGGGTGCCGCCCTCTGAGTCTGAGCCCTGGGAAGCCTCTCCAGGGGCCAGCCCTCCATCCTCAGGTTCTTCTCGGCCGCAGTCTGAGAGCTCAGCCACGGCAGGCGGCTCTGGAGAGCTGCTGTCCTTGGGGACCCCGTTGGGCAGCACCTGGGCCCTCTCCAGCTGGGCATGGGTTTCTAGCCAGGACTCAATACGGTTCACCAGCCGCCAGCCACCAGTACTGAAGTGCTGCCGGATCTCCTGTTCAAAAACCTCAGGGGGCCGCCGTACCAACTGGGCCATGGACTGCACCACACGGATCAGTGCCATCTCGTTGTAGCAGCGACTGTTCTCGTAGCCCTCTTGCAGGCCTCGGTCGCTGTCAAAGCCGGCTTCGTTGTAGTATGGTTCATTCACCAGGATTAGACCTGATGGGGAGAAACCCATCAGCAGGCCTAACCTCAACCCCCAGCCAGCCTCCTGCCGCCGCTCACCCCTGCCGCCTGCCATACCTTGGATGGAGATGAGCACCTGGAGAAGGCTGGATTTGCTCGTCCACCGCTCTGTCCCCTGAAACACACAGCACAGTCAACTCGGTCCAGACACCTGCTGACTAGCTCTGGCCCCATTCCAACAGGCTGGCACCGTACTCACCTTTCCAATCCAGGTGCCCAGGAGGCTAACACACACCTTCCCGTTGTCATACAGGTTGGGGTTCAGGCGGCCACTGCACTGAGAGAGGTAGCAAAAGTGGGGGGGCACGGCCGGGTAGATGTTGGGGAGCTGGATGTCAAATAGGTAGAGGCCATCCTCGTAGGGGGTGCGAGTGGGGCCCTTGATCAGGGCTGAGAAGAGGTCCTAGAGGGAGGGGAGGCCGAGGTTGGTGGGGGGCTTCTGCAAATGGTCTCTGCTTTTGCTCTTTTCCAGGGAGCTATGCAGATCAAGTGGGAGGAGGAGTAAAATGGGCCTCCACGCACCGCCAGCACTGGAGAAGCTAATGTAAGTATCTCTGTGCAGACCTACTTAGCACCTTTTAACTCCCGGTATAAAAGGAGTCCTGCCAACTGGTTTTCATCCTACTGGGTTTTTTCCTCATAAAGCATTACTTTTAAGTTGTATTCCTCAGAACACCTGTCCAGACTCCCTTCTCTCCTTCCCTCAGCAGAGATGAGACAGGCTGAAATTTTCAAAAGCAATTTTACTAAAACCTGAGAAAAACCACATTGTTATTAAGAACTTGAAGGGCACTGACCCTGTGCCAGTTCCCTGCCCGGCCCTGTAGTGCCAGGCCTGTGATGAACCTGTCTGAACAGCACCTGTCCATCGTCTCTTTCCTGTTCGGACAGAGCCGAGACCTTGGTCAGACTCAAACTCAGTGGCTTGCACAGTGCCCAGCATGCAGTAGGAGCCAGGAAAAGGTTTGCTGGACGAATAAGGTGGCAGATGGAACGGGCCTGCCCATTCCTGGAATAAACAAGGAAACGTTCACACTGCCTCTGGCAGCATGACTCAAACACTGGGCCCAGGCCACGAAGGGAGAAACAGACAAGCAGTGTGCTGTGGCCAGGTGAGGGGCTACTATTCTGTAGCTGAAAAGGAGTGAACTAGGTCAATACAAACTAACCTGTACCCTGTTGAGTGAAAAAAAGCAAACAGATGATGTGTATACAATGACATGCCATTCAGGTAAAACAAATCATATAAAATTACGTGTGTTTAAGGGGATACATGAGAATGTAAAAATATAAAAACAGGTCACAAACTAAAGTCGTGACCCCTTGGGACAGGGCAAGGGTTGGTCAAAGGCAACTTTAGCTTCTTCTATAATGTTTTAATTAAAAACAAATAAAGAACAGACTCAGGTGATAATTGTATAAAAAGGACAGAGGAAAGAATGATGGACGCAGGCATGGGGCTCATGCCCCTCACCTGCTTGAGCCCTTCTCCCGCCCTGTAAGAGGCAGGCAGCCTCCCAGGTGCCACTCAGTCCCGGAGCTGCAGGAGCCCAAGGCTGGCGGCTCCCACCAGCTCATCTGCACCTGCCCGCACCAGGCCCACACAGGCTACTTGCCATTCTATCCTCAAATGTCTTGACCATGATGCCATCGGGCAGCGAGGTAGCCAGCAGGGCCATCTCCTTTCGCACTGTGCTGAAGAACTTCTTGGCTTCTGGAGGCTGGAACTCAATTTTCTTAAAAGAGTGATTTGCTAGAGGGATATAAAAAGGTCACTCAATCCCTGATGGTGAGGCCCTGGGAGCTCCAGCTGGAAACACAGCTGCCACCCTTGGGAGGCTTGGCCTGGAGGCAGCAGCTGCTGGGTGTGCTCCCCAGGTGGACGAATAGACCCACATGCCTCCCACCCACCTCTCCTGGCCTCAGGGCCTCTGTCCACACTAAGGAAATGGTTTTGCTTTCCTCCTGCACCCCCCGCTCCCCGGGAGGCAGCCACTGGGGGGCTGAGAGGGGCCAAGCCACCTGGCCTCCAGATCTGCTCACAAACACACAGGGCTGACTCACAGGGTGCGAACTCCAGTACTGAGAAGACCTCGCCCTTGGCACTGGTGAAGGTGACTCCAGGCTTGCCGCCGCACTGCTGGCAGAGCACCGGGGTCTCGCTGGGCCACTCAGCCTTCCCAGGCGGCGGCCCCTCAGGCTTGTCCTCCTTGCGCTCCGTGTCCATCATTGCCTCCATCTTTTCCTCCTCTGCGATGGCCACATTGTCCAGGGTCTTCTTGAGATTTTCCTGCAGCTTCTTGATGTCATCCAGAAACTTCTTCTCCCGAGTTGGCTTTTCTGGCTCCACCGTGGGGGAAGTGGGCGAGCCCGTCAGAAGTTGCTCCACGGTCATGTTTTTGAGGCTCTCCAGGATCTTGATGGCCTCTTTTAACTCCCGGAAGCTCTTTGGGGGCCCATCTTTGCCCGCCTTCTCCATCAGCCCAGCCACGGGGGCAGCCATGGCCACAGCCCCCTGAATGGCAGCTGTGGCAGCCTCTTCGCTGATCACCACCCTCTTGTCTTCCTCGGGGGCCACCGGCTCCTCAGTGGGTGGGATGGGGGGCTCCTCTATCTTGGGGTGCTCATCTTCCACCAGCCCATTGTCCGTCTCCCAGCTGTCACTGTCATCCTCCCACTCATCCGAGGACGCCCCACTGGTGCTGCCTTCCACCGAGTCATAGTCTGACTCCTCAATTTCAGATTCGATGTTGTATAAGTGCTGCAGGCAGATAGGTGCCAGTAATTCAGAGCTCTGCCGGGCTCCAGGGAACCCCGACCCTCAGAGCTGAGGGTGCAGGGGTGCACTGAGGCCTCAGCAGCCCCTCCATTTTGCTCCTTTACTGCTCTGGGCTCTGCAATTGGGCCTCTCTGCCCTAGGTAGTCCTTAGGTCTCTGAAGGTGTTTCTGTCTGCCCCATACCTGCCAGCAGGCCCAGAAGCCTCAGTCTATGGCCAGTTTCAGCCTTCTTGTGTGCCCTGGTGAGCATCTGCCCTTTGGGGCAAATCCAGTTCTACCCCTAGAGGACTCAGGTCAGTGGCCTTTGTAAAGAGGGCTGCACTGGGAGCTGGTAACATGCGATAGAATGGGGAGGGGAGGGGAGCGAAAACTGCTCTGTCACATCCTGTTCCCATGTACCTGGAACGGCTGCTGGGATGAGGGGGTGAACCACACTTTCCCTGACCCCATGAAGACTCCAGGAGAGGGGAGCTGGGGTCTAAGGATCAGCGTGAACCAGGGGGCAAAAGAATGGTACCAAGAACAGCCTTGCTGCTCAGAACCCACCAGCAGGGCCTCTTTCACTCCCTGATCTGTGAAAGTTTCCCTAAATGTGCTGGTAGGAGAGGCTCTAGCTCCTATAGAAAGTAACCTGCATTTTCTCAGCATAGTGAGATGGCAATCCAGGCAAACCGGCATGCTCGTGAAAACCTACACACACCTGTCAAGCTGGGGGCCACCTGTAGGCTGCTCCTCTGTCCTCCTGACTCTCTCCCCTGGGGCTTTGCATGTAATACCACCCCTCTTCTCAAGCTTTCCCTGATACCCTAATACCCAAAATAAGACTCCCTCACCAGGAAGATCCAAGAGCCTGTCTTTCCCACTCCTTGAGCAGGGACGGGATGGGCCGTGGCTCCACATTGTGAGCCAAGTGGTCAGAGTTCTGGCGGGGTCCTACCTGGGGCAGGATGATGGTCTTTGAGTTGTCAGCCCACACCACCTCCACCTTGCTGCTGACGTCCACACGGGCCACTTGGCCAACTGATGGCTGCAGGGCAAATGGGACAGGGTCAAGGGTGCAGCTCTCCGGAGGGGGGAGGACTGAGCACCTCTGCTAGGGAGCTCCAACAGGTGTGGCAAGAGCGAGGCCATGAGAAGAGAAGGGATTGGCTTCTAAATCTTGAGCGTGGGCCTGTTGAGCTCCTACTCCTTCACCTGGCAGTCCAGGAAACAGCCCCCGAGTCCCCTCCTGCTTGCGACATGCTGGACTCTCTGGGTTTCCTGACGTTCCCAGGATGGGGTTCCTCAGGACTTGGGCTCCCACTCTCCCTCTGCCTGGAATCTGCCTGACCCCACCCAACATTCCCACCAGTTCTCCAAGGCCCAAGGCCTAGCTCAGATGCCATGTCCCCAGGCCCTCCCATGCCCCTGCAGCACTCTGCCACCTGCTTGCAGCACTCAGGATGAGGAGCTGGGCTTCCTAATAAAAGGGACCAGTGGGGCTCAGGGAGCAGCTCGTGAAGGAAGCCTGATCCTGCCAGGCAGGCCAGTCCCTGCACAGGTGCTCAGGTTGAGTACAGAGCTGCGGCAGCTGCTGGCCTGGGAAAGGCAGGGGACAAGTGCTGCCCAGACTCCCAGGTCTTGTCTCCTGGAGCCACCTGGTGGCAGCACCGGGGACTGCAGCAGCTGAGGAGGAGGGGGAGCGGCCACAGGGCACGAGCACTTGTGGTGGGGGCACAGCCGCACCTCGTCCTCCTTGTGAGCAGTGCCATCTTCAGTATTGCCAATGCGGATGACAATGTCCGTGGTGCGGAACCGGAAGTCAGGGTGGTCAGCAATGTCGTAGACGCTCACGTCTTCCTCCTCTCCAATCATCTGGGGCACAGGACGAGTTGTGGTGAGCCCAGGGACCCTGCACTAGCCCACCAGAGCCCACCTAAAAGCAGGTCCTGCACACACTTACCTCCACATCGTCTCCACTTGGCCGCAGCTTGAACCACTTCACCATGCAGGTGCGGCCCACGTGGTCCCCAGACTGCACCACGCCGTAGACAGCGGGGTCTGCACCACTCTGAACTGGGGAACCACAAGAGGGAGCACAACAAGCTAAGGAGCCTGGTGGCGCACCTGTCACCCATTACAACTCAGCCACAGCAGGACACAGGACCCCGTGTTCCCTGGCTGGGTCAGTGGAGGCCAGAGAAGGCCCTCAAGTCCTCAGAAGAGTGAGCCACCATCACAGGGTAGTCCCTTCCCCGACCCTGAGACCTCTGGCCGCATCACCTCGCTTGTCCACCACGAAGTCCCCGGGGCAGAACTCATTGTTGTCCAGGTGGTGCACCGGGAAGAGGTCGTTGGAGCGGATGCTGGACTCCACAGAGCCGTCCTGCCACATTACATCTGCTGAGGTCATCGTGGTCACCACCTCCACAGCAACCCTGCAGGGCGGGGCCAGTGAGACAGGCCATGCAAACCACTTCTGGGAGAAAAGGACTGGTACTCTCCCTACACCCCCACCCCAGCCCCAGCCCCTGGTTACCTGGCCACCTCTGTGGGCTTGGCAGCCTGAAACTCTTAATCCCAGGCAAGAAGACAAACAGGTCAGTGGATGCTCACCCACAGCTCCCATGCCCTGTGATCTCTGACATCACCCCACTTGGGAGAGCTCAAGTCAGTGTGGTCCCAGAGGCCAGACTTGGGGCCAGTACCACCATCCCAGCCTCCACCCCCTCCCAGATCTCTCCTTTCCACTTGGGCCAACCCTGGGCACCTACGTCACCCTGGTTGCACAACACAACTGAGCCTTTACAGGGCCTGCAGACCGGGTACAGGTGCAGAGGGGTTGGTCTCAGGCTGGACACTCAGCCAGGAGGGAGACGTGCCCTTCTGGATTTACCTGTCCCCTGGCTTGAAGTCACGAGTGATTTTATTCTTCTTCCGCTTGTGTTTTCGCTTCAAGTTCTTGATAGACAAGGGGATACTCTTTTTGCGACTCGTGCCACTGCCGCTTTGGGAGGAGGTGGTAGAGCTGGCGGAGGAGGTCACTGAGCTAGTGTCATCCGTGTCATCAGCGGCCTCATCATCCGCATCCTGCTCTGCCGAGTGCAGCCTGTCATCTCTGCCTTCCTTCAGCAGGAAAGGGGGCAGGTGCTTGCCCGCCTCCTGGGCCTCCTCTGTGCCCTCATCCTGCATCTCCACTGGGCTGGAGGACCCATCAGGAGTCTCCTCAGGGCTGGCGGACCCCGCTTCACTCTTGGCTCTGGCCCCCCCTTTCTTGCCTGGGTCCTCCATGGAATGGTCCCTGGAGCACTGGGTATCCGGGGAGCAAGACATGATCCTCACAACCTGCTTCTTCAACAGGCGCTTCACCTGTAGGGCAGAGCAGAGGCCCGAGCTGGGGAGCGGCAGGGCTGACCCATCCCACCCTGAGCGTGTGGGACACCCGGGCTCTAGAGGATGCCCTAGGGGTGGGGACAGCTATACACACCTAAGTAGCCTGCAGGGTCATCAGGCTGCCCCCCAAGGCCTAAAGCACAGACTGTCCTTCCTGGCTGTGGAAATGGCTCAAGGCCAGTTCCTCAAATGCCCGCCAACCCCACCCCCAAGGACATACCTTCTTGACCATAGAGCCCTCCCCCTGGGCGCAGTGTTTTTCTGGACATTCACAGGCAATCTTGGCCGGCTCTACCTTGGCTGGGAAGACATACAGACAGCGCTCCCCAAGCTGCCGCTGAGCATGGTCAAAGCATCCGAGACGCTTCACCCTGGGAGGGAGAGAAGTGGGGGCTGGGCTGGCAGTGTTCTTGGTCCCCACACCCCTGTGACTTCAGCGCAGGGACTCGCTCAGGGTGCGCCCTTAGTGTTGGGGTGGGCAGCACACTGGAGCCACTCACCTGCCTAGGTTTTCCTGGGTGATGATGGAGGGTGGGGGGCTTGCACTGTCCGTGCCCCCTGGACAGAAACTCTTAGTAATCCACGTGATTTTCAGCTCTACAACCTGAACCTGGAGACAGTGGGTGGGACAGGGCCACAGTCAGCAGGTTTTAACAGTTCTCTCTTTAAGCAACTGCCCAGAGCCCACCTAACCTCCAGAGCAGGAAGTGGGTCTTCATACTGTAGCTCCAAGTATGACACCCCTGGAGCAGGCCCCACCCACAACTAAAGCCACACCCTGGGATTACCACTATCGGGGCCCAGTGGACCTGCCACTCACCACTCTCCCACCTTGCTCAGCCTGGGTCAGCCAGGCTGGGGGATATCTCCCTACTGGTTACCCCATGACCACAGCTTAGGTTCCCTTTACCCTCAAAGCCCTTTCAGATCAACAGGGCCCAGATGCCAAGGAGCAGGGCTTAGCCCTCAGAGCAAGAAGGAAGACGTGGGTCAGAAGCTCAGCTCCAGGGTGTGGAGGTCAAGGATTCCACCCCACCCCAAAACTGTCCCCCAGGCCCTACCTCTTCCACCACCACTCGGAACTTGCTCTTGGTGCTGAGCACAGGCTTCACCCCGGACAGCCACTGGACGCTGGAGAAGATCTTGGCAGGGCCGATAAGCACCTGGCCTGGGTAGAATCCATAAGAATCATCAAAGAAGAGACCCTGCAGGATTTGGGGTGGAAGGAAAAGTCCTTGTGAGCAGTGCCTCCTTAGGGGATGGTGCTCTCTGCACCCCCCACTTCTTGCCTGCCCCCTCCTTGCCCCACACCTGCACCCCTCCAATGTGCTAAAATAAACTTGAGGTGCCAGATCAGCACCTCTCAAACCTAAGGTGCATATAAGTCACCTGGGGACCTTACTGAGATGCACATTTGATTCACTCAGTTTCTCACAAGCTCTGAGGCCAATGTTGCTGGTCAAGCGGTGACACTGGAGGATTGACGCTCTAAGGGTGGGGTCCCCAAACCTGTTTGATCATATACCCCCCAATATACTTATTTAATGTATATACTGCTGTTCCAAAACATGAGATTACAGTAAAAAAATGCATATACTCTAAGACAAAACTGGAGATTTTTTTTAAAGGATGAGATAGAAAGTTAACAAAGTGCAAAGCAAACTTCTAATACTTTCTGCCCACACCCAAACTATTACTTTGGTACACACCCACCCCTTTTCTAGGAAACCACTCTGCCTAGAAACAGAGCTTAGCGTGGGCCAGCTATAAGCTCTTTTTAAGGGTTGAGGAACATGAGACCGGCAGCCCCGCCCCCAAGCCTGCCTGTGTGAAGCAGACATACCGAGTCACTGACGTGCGGGCAGACATCATAGAGCTTGGCACCATCTTCTGTGTTCATGGAGCACCTGAAACAGTGAGCAAGGGTTTGGTCTCCCCCCAGCACCATGACTGAGCCTCAGGGGAAGTGTGGCAGCCAGGATGCAGTGAGTACTAATCGGTACCTAAGGAGTTATGCAGAGGTGTCAGTCCATTGGCATGCCCTAAACAGCCCAATTTGTCCCTTGCCCACAGCTCAGCCTCTGCACGATATAAGTAACTCTCCACTCTCCTAAAACAAACCAGACCCGAACCCCACGTCTGAGTTCTCCCTACCAATAATTTCTAAAATAAAGCACCAGCCCCTAGCAGATATTCTAAATGTTAATGCTTCTCTCTCCAAGTCAAAAGAGAGCTAAAGGCCAGAAACCGAATGAGAGAATTTGGCCAGTATGATAAGGAGACCTGCCCTAGGCCAGGCTCTGAGACACAAGGTCCCAAATGTCGGCAGCACCTGTCATGGCCTTGAGGACACCCATCACCACAGGCCCCATAGGGAAATACCCTCCTCCCCAGCTCCAGCAGCTGCCCTGCCGGGCAGATGGCTCCAGTGTGGTAAGATTACCTGGCCCCATTGGACAGCTTCAGGATGATCTGGTTCTTCAAGTCATAGACCTTCCCCAGCCAGCAGTCGTAGGCAATGTAGTCTCCATACATGAACGGCTGCAAACCAAGGGAAGGGCAGATGACGCCTGTGTCCAGGGCAACAATTCCTTTTTATTCCACTAAGACAGAGAGGAGGGGTCTAGGTAGCTGACTACAGGGACTGGTCGGCTACTGGCCCTAAATAACCCCTGCCACAGGCTCCCCCAAGATCTAAGCTGCACCCTAGATCCCCCTCCCAGTGTGGAGGAGGAGGAGGCCGGGAACTGCCTGGTAGTGATGGGAGAGTCATGCAGTGGCCTGGTGGCATCCAAGGACACAGGCCTCTAGGCTGGAGCAGGCTGTGGAGGTTGGTTACCTGGACAAGGAAGTAAAGTGATTTAAGTAAATAAATATAATGATATCAAGAGCCAAGTTTCTCACTGTAGGGGTAAGTACTCACTAATGTAAACGAGGGAAGGAGAGAAAGAATCGGAGGCGTTAAAATGGAAGTGGAGGTACCAGGATGAACTGACATACTTTCATGTATATGTAGAATAGGTACTGATGAGTTTACATGTGTAGACATGTAAATACATACATGCGTATTCCTGTCCTGAAAAGGGCCTTGCAGTAATTAGTATACCTGGCATGCATTCAATTTTGGTTTTTAAAATACCATTCTCCTCTGAAAGGAACCAAAGCTCTTTGAAGAAATGGCTGATTCCAGGGCTACAGCAGAAAAAAATTCAAGAAGGAAAGCCAGAAAGTGCTTAAAAAAAGAAAAAGAAGATGGGACATGTCAAAAGGACACAGATGCCAGCTTGAACAGTCTCCTTTTGGCCAAATTTGGGATAATTTAAGCAACGACATAAATAATGGTAGTGAAGGATTACAATCAAAATTCAGTAAAACAGGACTGAATCTACACTAAATTACAAAATGAATACATCAACGGGAGAGAAGGTGAAGCTCTTCCACACAATGAAACACCACCTAGTAAAACAAGAAGGGAGCCAGAAAAATCACTGTTTAGCGGCCATCAGACTGCTGGTCACATCAGCTGGGAACTGCTGGAGGCTAATGTGGTGGATGAGGTTTTGACACAATCCCAGAATATCTCCCCATAAGATATGATCACTGGCAAAGGGGTAAATGGTGACTATGGTGGAGAGGCTTGGCCGACACCAACTGACCAGGGATCAAAGTGAACCTGCCCACAGTGCTCTGAACATGACGGGCAGGGAGAGCTCGGGAGAGTGTCTGGGGTGGTCCTGCCAAGATGGCGGACCCAAGGAGATGTCAGAGCATCCTCGCTCGGGGTCACCCAATGGAACGATGTGAGAGACAAAGCCAGCTGGGGAATTGCGCCAGGTTGCAGGAATCAGAGTCAGCAACTAAATGCTAAGTGTGTTGCTGAACAGATTCCTGGATCTGAGAGG
This sequence comes from Smutsia gigantea, assembly GCA_032199065.1. NCBI lineage: Eukaryota > Metazoa > Chordata > Mammalia > Pholidota > Manidae > Smutsia > Smutsia gigantea. The sequence goes on from JAVSCE010021335.1 coordinate 20,158, forward strand.
GAAAAGGACATTGCCGGGACAACAGAATGGGGTCTGTGATGGGACAGGAAGGCATCCATGCTGATTCCTGAACTGGGGCTGAATGGTGGTTAGGCAGGGGGAAGTATGTCTGGTAGTATTTGGTGTCCGTGGGCATCACACCTGTGCTTACTCTCAAATGTTTCAGAAAAAGACTCAGAGGAGGAGATGACGGAAGGGAGGGAAGGTGATGGGGCAGGAGTAAGTGTTATCCGGCTGAGGAGCTGATGTGCAGGGAGATACAGAACCTACCACTTTTTGGTGTTTGAAATCACTTACAAAATAAATTAAGAAAGAGAAATTTATTAAAAAATAAAAAAAGTGTTAGGGGAGAAAAGAAACAGGCAAAGAAAACCACACCAGCAACCTGCACTGGAGACGTAAGGATGTGTCCTGACCCTGTGCCGAAACGGCTCACTGACAAGCAGGGGCATCCAGGCCATGAGGCAGCCACAGGGCCAAGTGCCATGCTGTGCCGCCTGAGCTGGGACGGTGCAGCACCCTGGGCTGGCCAGGACAGAGCCAGAGTGCCGAGAGGGAACCCACAGGGGTGGGCAGTGGGGCCGCTCACCCAGATGTGCTGGAGGTCCCTGCTGTTGACAGGGTAGATGATGCAGTTGGTGCCTATGAGCTTGACAGCGCAGTCGATGCTGACGTCCATCACGGTGCCGCACTGACTGTCCTGGGAAGGAGAAGGCATCCAGCCGAGCAGGCACACCATGCTCCAGCCACCATGGGAGACCCAGCCCATGGGAGACCCAGCCCAGACAATCCCCAGGCACCCCCCCAGCAGGAGTGGGGATGGGGACGCAGGACTCACAGTGGTTCGCATGTGCCGGACCACATCCCGGGGCACCACGGAGCGGTCTTCCAGTTTCAGCTGCATAAGAAACACGTGGGTGAGAGAATGGCCTCTGGAGTCACTATGGGATCCGTTTCTCCCAACTTCTGAGTGGGGGATGACATGTAGACATTTTGCTAGGTGATTTTGGCAAACTGCATATGGCCGTCTAACAGCAACCAGATCAAGAGACAGAACTCCAGGTACTATCAAACTCCACCACAGGCAAACTGGAGGTAACCTTGATTACACTGAAAAGTATGGCTAACTGACAGATCACATGAAGCCTCATTAAAATTTGAGATTTAACAGCCTGTCTACAGAGAGCATGAGTGAAATCCTTTTTCTACCTTTTGCAAGCGCCTGCCCTCTGACCGGCTAAGAAGTGCTGAGGAAAGCAGGGTGGAGGAGGAGTGTGACTTGGGGCTGTGTGGGTCACCCTGAAGCCCGCTATCACCCCATATGACCTTCTAATCTGGGCTATCCTTGCGGACCAGCCACAGCCTGCTCCTTATCTAGCATGCCGCAGAGCACTGCAGGCTGCTGAGTAACTCTCAGGACAGCCAGCTTTGGGAGGCCGGCCAGATGCACAGCCGGCATCTGACACATCCCTCCAAGAACACCCCACAGCAGGCACCTCTAAGAAGCCAGCCAGGGCCTCCCAATAGCTGTCCCCTCCCTCTGCTAGGCATTTGGTCTTCCTCCAGGAGCCCGGGCAGGAGCTGGATCCCCAAACTGGGGCTGCTCCTCTAGTTCTTCAGAGTCCTGGTAATGGCTGAGTCTCTGTGACTGCCCACCTCCTTTGGATGGGCACCTTCAGCACCCCAAAACAGGGCACAGAACTGCCGTTCCCTGAAACGACACCCAACCAGAGACTCCCCAAGATCATGCTCTCCACTCCAAACCCTGGGGCATGGAAAGATCACCTCCATGGCAGAAGAACTGATCACTGAAAAAGGAAGACACTACCTCAAGGTCATGAAATTTTGGAAGGGATGACTAAAACTCTGTTAGTAGGGTATGACTTACAAAAAAGTAAAGCGGGGGGCAGATATCACCTCACACCAGTGAGGATGGTCAACATCCAAAACACAAACAACAACAAATGTTGGCGAGGATGTGGAGAAAAGGGAACCCTCCTACACTGCTGGTGGGAGTGCAAATTAGTTCAACCATTGTGGAAAGCAGTATGGAGGTTCCTCAAAAAACTCAAAATAGAAATACCATTTGACCCAGGAATTCCACTCCTAGGAATTTACCCTAAGACTACAGCAGCCCAGTTTGAAAAAGACATATGCACCTCTATGTTTATCACAGCACTATTTATAATAGCCAAGAAATGGAAGCAACCTAAGTGTCCATCAGTAGATGAATGGATAAAGAAGATGTGGTACATATACACAATGGAATATTATTCAGCCATAAGAAGAAAACAAATCCTACCATTTGCAACAACATGGATAGAGCTAAAGGGTATTATGCTCAGTGAAATAAGCCAGGCGGAAAAAGACAAGTATCAAATGATTTCACTCATATGTGGAGTATAAGAACAAAGAAAAAAACTGAAGGAACAAAACAGCAGCAGACTCACAGAACCCAAGAACGGACTAATAGTTACCAAAGGGAAAGGGACTGGGGAAGATGGGTGGAAAGGGAGGGATAAGAGGGAAAAAGGGGCATTATGATTAGCAGATGTAATGTTGGGGGGGCACGGGGAGGGCTGTACAACTCAGAGAAGACAAGAGGTGGTTCTATAGCATCTCACTACGCTGATGGACAGTGACTGTAATGGGGTTGGTGGGGGGGACCTGATGAAGGGGGTAGTTTAATAACCATAATATTGCACATGTAACTGTAGATTAATGATACCAAAATAAATTTTAAAAAAAAGTAAAGGGGGAAGCAGTGGGTCCTGTCACCAATGGGGAGATTTTCCTACAGGGAACACAAGCCTGTGATCTGGAAGACAGCAAGCCCAGGAGTTGCATGCAAGGGTCCTTGAGCCAAACACAGGTGCTGGCTCTGAAACCTCCGGCAGATCGCTCCTGCCCACGTGTATAAAATGAGGTGACAGCAGCCATCTCAGAGGGGTCGAGGGAGAGTTGCAGGGCCCCTGGCACACTGTAAGTGCTCAGCAATGCCACTGTGGTCACGCCACATGACTGCACTGCTTCTGGGGCAGAGGCTGAAGACCCTTGAGTTCAGGCTCTTCTTACCTCTACTCAAAGACCCCTGGAGGCTACGAGGGGTCACATAGACCTCTACTAAGATGTACTGGGATGCCAGTACCACTATTCTATTGCACAGAACTTCCCAGCCTGCAGCCTCTGTGCCCAGATCTCTGGTCTGGGACGTAGTATTTTCAGTGCTGTCCACCCATCTCAAACCTCTGCTCCCTTTTCAGACTTCAAAAAGCCACAACTGCAGGTCTTTCCAAGTTGCCATAGATACTAGAAGTTGCAGTGACAGGAAATCCAATGGGAGAGGGACCTCGCTCTGTGGGGTGGAGAGGATGGCAGCATGGGGTGAGCTCTAACAGCAGGCACAGGCTGCCTCACCTGCCCAGGGTTCCCTGAGAAGAGATCCAAGTTGAGTATGCAGGTCACACTCTGCCCTTGCTGTTTGTGTCAGTCCCCAAGAAAGGCACCAGGACAGGAAGGGAGCAATGCAGGTGCAGACCCTAAATCAGTGGTCTTTGATGGGACACTGCCCAGCCTCACTGCACCCAGACCCATGGGACTCTGGAGGACACAGCAGAAACTGAGGCTCAGGTTATGAGGCTAAAGGAGGAACAGCACAGCCAGTGACAGCCGGCATCACCACAGGCCAGGGACAGGCTTTCCCCTTCCTACCTTTGCGGGACCTCTGCCGGCAGGTGAGACTGACAGGGCAGACAGTTCCCAGTGTTCCAGGGAGGAGGAGCCTGGATAGCAAATGCTGACCTCTACATGTGGCTCTCCTGACTTGTGCCTGGCCTCCTGCCAGGGTATGACTCCACTCCACGTGAAGCCCAGTCTCCAGGATCTTCTAATCTCCCATGACATGGCGTGACATTTCTCCAAAGCCCTGACAATGCTGGGAGCAGAGTGGGGGCGGCAGGGAGCAGGAAGGGGTGTAGTGGCCACCATGCTGGCTACATTCCTCACTTTTGGGAATTCTAGAAAATGAGAAAAGGGAATCTGGAAGGGCTTACGATGACTTGCAAGGCTCTCCATTCTCATTTGCAACTTTTCCTGCCAACTCCGTGTCCCACTCCCACTGGGCACTGCCTTCCTCCAACTGAGCCTGGAGTATGCTCCATGCGAGCGCCCTCCACCGAATGTCCTTCCACAGTCCTCTTTCTGCTCCCATGTACTCCCCTCATCCTGAAAGCTTTCAGTGTGCCCACAGGAGGAACCCTTGTGCTCCCGGGGCCTCAGGAGCTCTGGCGTGCTCTGCCTTGTAGTAAACATGACTGGTGCTTATTATGCTCCAGGCAATTTTCTGGGCTAATCTGTGAAATCTTACACAATGCTGTGAAGGAAGTATACTGTTATTGCCATTCCCATTTTTTAGATAAATAAACTGAGAGAGAGGGGAACAAGTAACACGTTCATGGCCACACAGCTCCTAAGCGGCAGAGCTTGACTTGAGCTCTGGCAGTCTGGCTCCAGAGCCTATTCTCTTAACCACACAGAAAACTCATCTGTATCCAGAGCTGCAGAGAGAAGCAAAGAATAATAATAATTTCTGGCAGGTCTGCACATTCTAGCAGACAGTGATTATTCTGGTTAAAAAAGCAATAAATGGTGTAATCATTTATGGTGTGTGGAAGGCAGAGCTGTGGCCCCTGATGGCGGATGTCGTCAGGGGCCCAAGCACCCACTGAGGCTCCAGGTGGAAGAAGCCCCCACTTCCATGCCCATCTGAAAGGTTCAGGAGCAGGAACCAGATAGCCAGGGGACGCTAACACTAGAGGGCGCTGTGCCTGCTCTGGAAAAATAATCAGATCCTGGAGCTAAACTAAGTCATTGAACAAGAAGACCACGTTGTTTTTGTTAGGTGCACCCGGGACTGTAGTTTTTAAAAAACTGTTACCACGATGGGATCTGGGGTGGAGATGGACGGACTTCAACTGTCATTATATCTCTAAAATTCTGAACAATCTCTGAGGTGGGGAACTATTAACATTTCCAGAGGGGGAGCTGTAGCTATCACACATTCCTGAACAGAAAAAAAGGTCACACACACACCAAAATGTTAAAGGTCTCTGAGTGAGGAGGGGCTATCAATGGCTTTTAAAATGAACATGCATTACTTTAGACACCTCTGTGACATGCTTGTGGGATGTACCTGGTGGAACCTGAGAGCCAACATCCTTTGCTCCCACTACCTGCTCTGGAGACGAGAGCATCAAACAACTGCCCTCTGTGGAGAGGTATTCTGGCACCTGCCCTGCGGCAGGAGGGCCGAGCTTCGTGGAGGAGTTCCCTGATGGGAGCAATGACTGAGCACCTTCCACGTGCCAGGTGCTGGGGAGACAAGTCCCTGCTCCCACCAGGCTTACATTACAGTGCAGACAGACACACAGGTCAGGTGGTGCTCAGTGTCACACAGAAAAATAAGGCAATATTGGTGTGTGTGTGTACGTATGTGAGAGAGGGAGAGAGACTGGTAAGGGGAGGGGAACACGTGTGACTTATTTTAAATGGACAGCCAGAAAGGCCCCTCCAAGGTGACATTTCACCAGAGATCTGAGTGCAACAGGGAGCTTTCCAAGCAGAGAAAAGAGCTGCCATGAAGACCCTGGGGGTGGGGGTGTGACTTAAGTGTTGACAGCCAGCAAGGAGGCCAGCAGGGCTGCAACTGGAAGCCCTGCGGTGCTCTGAGCAGAGGGCATGCTGGACCATAATTTTAAAGGGACCATGTGGTGCTTGGGTAGAGAATGTGCTGTAGAGAGGGCTAGGGAGACCAGTTAGCCCAGTCATTCTCAACTGGGAGCCACTCTGCCCCCCATCCCCCCGCTGCCACCACCACCAGAGGACATCTGGTATGTCTGGGGACAGTGTGGATTGTCGCCACTGGGGTAAGAGGCCTTTGGTACACAGTGGGCAGAGGCCAGGGATGCCACTGAACATCGACCAGTGCAGAGGACAGGTCCCATGACAAAGAACCACCCAGCCCAAAGCAGCGCCGAGGCTGGAAGCTCCAAGGCTACTCCCAGGATGGTGGCTCACACCAGAGAAGCGGGAGAAAGGATGCCCTTGAAGGCAGGGCTAACAAGGTGCTTCATGTCCAGAGGTGATACAAATGGGGGGGAGGCCACTTGCAGGGAGGCTGGGCACTTGCATCCCCCACCACTGGGGCCCCAAGGAGTTCTGCCCTGGCCAGGAGGCCCGCCCTCCTCCCTTGCCCCGCACCCCGGCCGAGGCGCCCACAGCTCCTCTGAGCCACAGTCGTGAGGCCCATCCCTACAGCAGAGCACGGACAAAGCTGGTCCTGCAACTCGTGGTCCAGCCCCTCATTCAAAACACTGCTCCTGACTGACCTAGAGGAAGCCAAACTCACTGTATGAAAATGTTCCAAGAACAGAAAAAGGCAAACTAAGGTTGATCAATAGGTTGAAAACACAAGGAAGCTGATACAAGAAGCTACCTGCAAGTGGATTTAGATGTCATATCCTGTAGGACTGGGGGTGGCCCTATGGGTCGGCCTGCTCGGGGGAGGGCCAGCACTTGCCCTAGAGAAAGAAGGCAGCTTCCTGCCCGGTCAGCAGCACCAGCACCCACTAACGGGGCTCCTGCGCGAGAAGGAACTGTAAGAGTCCAACAGAAGGCAAAGGAGGGGCCTTAAAGGTGCTGAGGCCCTTGCACCCACCCGCCATTGTCATCTCCCGTCAAACTTGGGAGGGCCAAAATGTAGGAGATGTGGGTGCTCTCTTGCAGTGCCACAGCAGGAAAACCAACCCAGTCTTTTCTGGGGGCTGGTGATGTTATCAATGCCACAGCTTTCAATTACAACTGAGAACAGTGTCCATTAAAAAAGGTGCAGCATGGTGCATGGCATCCACCAGGGCTTAATAAAGGCTCAGATCATAAGGACAAGCTGACTGCTGGCCCCTCACTGTGCTTCTGGTGAGTGAATGGGAAACGGGACAGCCTGCAGCGGTCCCCCATTTGGGTTTGTATGACGCCCTACCTCAGCTGAGCTGAGCCAGGCCCAAGATATCCAGGAGACTCATGGTGCTCAGCAAGGAAAACAAAGTCTTTGGAAAAGAAAAATAAGCCAGCTGTTCGGCCGGGAGAGGGGAGGGAGGGAGAAGTGGCCCATCAGACATACACAGGAATTAGGCTGTGTACCGAGGCCAGGATTCAAAGAACAGATTCCTGAAAGGAATATGAGGCCAGACAATCACTGGAAATTTCTAAAGGCTTGCTGCTTCCCACAGGGTGAAAACAATCTGAGAAACACCACCCCTCCCACCCTCCATCCAGCCTGAGCTGAGTGAGTCCTAGATACACTGGAAAAGGTGACAGGTCAATGCAGCTGGCAGTTGTGCTGGGGACCTCAGGGCCTCCTAACCAATGCCTCACCCCCCTCAGCTGAGGTCACAGACACTTAAGAAGGCTCCTTTAGTTCTTCCAATTCATTCCTGAGCTCGAAGGCCTAGCCACACATGGGGGACAAGGCTTTACCATGGTAAAGATGTCCAGACAGGAAGGCAGCTTCCCGGCCTGCACTGTGGCCATGGAAACTAACTTTCGGAACCGGATTTCTGCTCAGGAGCGAGCTGGTGCCTAGCATGTGGTTCTCCCTCTGTAGGAACTCCAGGTCAGAGAAGGGACCACTCAGGCTGGTAGGGCGCATCCCAGCCGGGACTGAACCCTCCAGGACAGCCACCAGGACCCGCACTTCTCAGTCCCCGATGAGGCCCCCACCTCACTGTTGGGGCAGTCCAGCCACACGACCATACAGGACAGACTGGGGGCATGTTTGTGAGTGTCCACATAGATGCTTCCCTCGCTGAGAAACCCAACTCAGTGTTGGGAGTGGGGGGGTGAAGCAGAGGGTACCATTCAACAGGAACTCTGCTGAAACCTAGGACTTAGTTCCATTTGTTAAAGGGCTTCCCATAGATTCAAGGCTAAAGAACAACACAAATATATAATAAGGAATGTACATTGTCTTCTAAAGAATTCACAAGAATGTAGCATAGAGATGGGTGGGGAGGGAGAAGGATGGGTGGGGAGGGAGAAGGTTGGCCCAGTAACCTTAACCCCATCCCTCCAGAGCAAAGGCCACTTGGCAGACAAGAAGCTACTTATGCCAGATTGGAAAGTTTATTCCCTAGTGTGGAATTCTGAAAAAGCTTTGGAAATCTTTTTTTCCAAGTTTTCTAGAATGGAATGCTCCCTAGAGCAGTGTTTTTCAAACTAAGGGTTGTGGCCCATTAGTGGGTTATAAACTCAATTTAGTGGGTCACAGACAACACTGGAAGAAAAAAAATCTGAGCACAGCTCACACAGCAAGGCTAGGGACTGTTGTGAGGTACCTTACCAGTTGCATATGCAATGCCTATGTGTCCTTGGTCACAACACAAAATGTATATTGTGTGACAGGTCACTCTCACCCACCATACCTAGCTGCCCAGCCTCTGGCGTGCTCTGCTGTTTCTCTCTGGCTAGGGTTTTGGCCAGTTACATCGAGGGGAGAGAGACATCTCATCAGAAGCTAGTCTGGAACAAAAACAAACAAAAAAATGACCTAGGACCTAGGGGTTCACACAAAAAACTTAAAATGCCAGTTAAGTTGGCTTTCAGAAAGGTAAAACTGGGAGTGGCAGGAAGTGGCACTGACTGTGGGCTAGAGCTGGGCTCCCCTTCCAGCTTTTTCCTAAGCCTGAGTTTCCAGTTCACACTGGATTTGGGAATACAACTAGTCAGTGATTCTAGGGTATGCCAGTGTAAGGACTTTCTCAGAGCAGTTGACCATCATGTGGCCAAGTCCCTGAAAACCCAGAAATCAGCAAGCTGCCCACCTGAGGACAGAAGTTCTTACCACCAAAACACAAATGATCAGAGGGCTCACATGCCTGGGGTAGGAGCGGGACAGCAGCTGGAACAGCCGGGAAATGTGGAAGAGCAGGCGTTGGTGCTCCAACTAGAAAATTCTGTCAATCATGTGCTACCCAAACCATTCAACAGAAGCTCTGCTAACACTAAAGGCTGAGATCAATCAGTTCAATAGCTTCTGAGTGTTTTCTACAGATTCATAATGAGACAAGAATACAAGTATGTAGGAATGTGCTTCGGCTTTAAAGAAATTACACTTAGATGGGGAAACAAAATGAAAATACTTGGAAACATTTCTATATAACACACTGCTGAGCTGGGTAGAGGGACAAAAATTCCTGCCTCTGGATGGAAGGTGGGGAAGGCAGGAAGCTGCACAGGAATGACAGTCTAGAGATTCAGGCAAGGGACTTCCCTTCCCCCTGGATGAAAATTGGCCAGGCCTCTACATTCGCAATCCTCAAATGCAGCCCCGTCCCCCGGAATCCCTTCCATCCTGATCGCGTACTGCAGACCAGAAGCTGGCAGTCAGGGCCGGCAAGGCAGCATGACTGCATCACTGCCTGGAAACTGCGGCCCCATCTTGTCGGCTTGCTGGACCGGCCTGGAGGTACAACCTGTCTAAGGGGGTCAGAGAAAGGCGACCAAGCCAGCTGCTTGCTAAATGAGGGAGAAGGACCGAGCAACTGCAGTCGGGAGCCCGCGTACCGCATGAGATAACTGGGTCTCTGCAGATGCGGTAGGGTTTGGGATGCAGCACATGCACTCCAGTGGCAAGAGCTGGCCTGGAGAAGGGACCCAGCACTGCCACCCCTTGTCTTGGCCCCGGGCTTGCCAACCTGGCTTTACAAAGGGCACAATAGCCCAAGATTCTTGAGTTTGAAGGGAGGGTCTGACGGGAAGCTTTAGCAGAAGGCCTCCCCAGCAAGAAGTGTGACTAAAAGGCAGAAAAATAAGCAGCATAATTTCACGTTCTGTTCTTGTGGCCAGGCTGCGGTCCTGGGCCTGCCAGGCATCCAGGAGGAAGTAGGGAGCAGGCCAACTGTCCAGGCACAGAACATGCATGGCCTTAACACCACCTTCCAGCCCCCCAGGCCCCCAGCCCCCACCTGTCTGATGTGAGGTTCTTCAGGGAATGACGACCCAGGGTGGTAATCACATGGACAGGCCTTTACTGAGCTCACGCTACGCAGGGGAAGAGCCCCAAGTGCTCTGCCTCTCCCTACTTTCACAACCCCCATGGGGGAGACACCAGTACCCCTGCTCTCATTCCGCAGGAGGCCAGAGGCTTGGAGAGGTAAGCAACCTGCCCGGGACCACTCCAGCGCCAAGACTCCAGAGCCCTGGTTTTGCTACCTTGTCCTTCTCCATTTGGCATGTGTGGCCCACAGACATGGTCCGTGTCACCCCTGGAGCAATTAGAGCTGTGCTGACACCCCAGTGCAGACCTGGTCAGGAGCTGGTTGAAAATGCAGACTCAGTACCCACCCCAGCACGGGTGCCTTGGGATCCACGTGTTCACAAGGTCTCCAGGTGACCTGTGTGCACATTACCTTGTCCTCAAACGACACTGGCTAATAACAAAGAGGGTACCAGGATGGAGCGCCCCAGGGTCACTGCCAATTGCAGATCCCAGGAGGGTATTCTGAAAATATGCATTCTGAAACAGTTCTTAAAGGGTTTTGATGCATATCCCAAAATCCTGGCTATTCGAACTGGCATTTTAAAGGCATCCAGGGAGGAGGTGAAACAGCTAAAAGGGAGTAAACCTGAGTCCAGAGGGGCAGGCCAGGTACAAGGGGCCCGTGGTGAAGAAATACAACCTCCCTAAATCACACCAACCTCTGCTTGTTCCTCAAACACCTGTGCTTACTATTTCAAAGCAGACGAAATGAGTACATCCTGGGGTACTGGGCATCACTTGGCACCAACTGGCCTGGTGACTCTGGCACAAACCCAATGGCTCCTGGTGGCTTATGTCACCTCTTGGTTTGATCATTAAGTCTTAAAAACCTCAACTGCCCACCCCTCCCCACTATTTCTCCCAGAGCTCATCTGCAGTACTCATCTCGGGATGCAATAGCTCACTGATCCAGAACTACTTACTTACAAATGAAAAGGCAGAATCAGAGACCCGGGAGGAAGATTCCTTCCAGCCCTACAGGCACAGAGGCTGAGGCTACAGCCGGCCGCATGAAGCCTGATGGCACAAGAACCAGGTCCTGCAGAACATTGCCCCTCCCCAGCCGCGTGCACTGAGGAAGTCCCATCACCTCCCTGGATGTCAGATGCCTCATCTGGGACAGCAACCCTGGGCTGGACAAGCTCTGGGCCCTGCCAAGTCTCCAGGGGCCCTGGTTTCTCCCTGTCCCTTCCCAGGGGCTATGTGGGCAGTGCCTCTGAAGTGTGCATCCCCACCGATCCGCCACCTGCCAGCAGGCTGGCTAAAGGAAAACATGTCCCTGGTCCAGGTAGTCTAAGAAAGCCCTGTCCAGGAGCACCAGGGCACAGCCTGAACCAGAACGTGGACAGTTTCTTTCCCAAGGAACTTACAGCTCAACTGGAGAAAACAAATACATGAAATAACATTTACAAAGCCTGAAACAAGATACAATACTGTATGGGTGCATCTTGTTTTAGATGCCATTACAAAGAAGTCTTCTATAAATTAAAGGGATTTTAAGCATATCAGGGGAGCTATTTCTTAAGGTTATCATTAATATACACTCTTATGAAGGTTTCACATGAAAAATACTACATTCACCTATATTATCAAGTCCCTCCCACAACCCACTGAAGTCACGGCCCATCAGCGTAATAAGATACAACAGAGCCACTACTTGTCTTCTCTGTGCTACACTGTCTTCCCCATGACCACCCCCCACACACCACATGTACCAATCATAATACCCCTCAATCCCCTTCTCCCTCCCTCCCCATCCCCTCCATTTTGGTAACCACTAGTCCCTTCTTGGAGTCTGTGAGTCTGCTGCTGTTTTGTTCCTTCAGTTTTTTTTTTATGGCTTAAGACTTTTATTTTAGCTTAAAACATATAAATGTATATTTATTTATTTATTTTTAGCTCTTAAACATGCACATAGCCTTTCCTTTTATATATTTTTTATTAAGGTATTACTGATAGACACTCTTATGAAGGTTTCACATGAAAAGCAATATGGTTACTACATTCACTCATATTATCAAGTCTCCACCCATACCCCAATGCAGTCACTGTCTTTCAATGTAGTAAGATGCCACAGATTCACTATTTGGCTTCTCCGTGCTACACTGTTTTCCCCTTGATCCCCACACCATGGGCACTAAACATAATACCCCTCAATCCCCTTCTCCCTCCCTCCCACACCCCTCCCCTTTGGTAACCATTAGTTCCTTCTTGGAGTCTCTGAGTCAGCTGCTATTTTGTTCCTTCAGTTTTGCTTCATTGTTATACTCCACAAATGAGGGAAATCATTTGGCACTTGTCTTTCTCCGCTTGGCTTATTTCACTGAGCATAATACCCTCTAGCTCCATCCATGTTGTTGCAAATGGTAGGATTTGTTTTCTTCTTATGGCTGAATAATATTCCATTGTGTATATGTACCACATAATCTTTATTCATTCATCTACTGATGGACACTTAGGTTGCTTCCACATCTTGACTACTGTAAATAGTGCAGCAATAAACATAGCTGTGCATATGCCTTTCTGAATCTGGGATCTTGCTTTCTTTGGGTAAATTCCTAGGAGTGGAATTCCTGGGTCAAATAGTATCTCTATTTTTAGTTCTTTCGAGGAACCACCATATTGCTTTCCATATGGTTGAACTAGTTTACATTCCCACCAGCAGTGTGGGAGGGTTCCCCTTCCTCTGCATCCTCGCCAGTACTTCCTGTTCCTAGTCTGTTCGATGTTGCCCATTCTTATACTGGTGTGAGGTGATATCTCATTGTGGTTTTAATTTGCATTTCCCTGATAATTAGCGATGTGGAGCATCTTTTCATGTGCCTGTTGGCCATCTGAATTTCTTCTTTGGAGAAGTGTCTGTTCATATCTTCTGCCCATTTTTCAATTGGGTTATTTACTTTTTGGGTGTTGAGGCGTGTAAGGTCTTTATATATTTTGGATGTTAACCCCTTGTCGGATATGTTGTTTATGAATGTATTCTTCCATACTGTAGGATGGTTTTTTGTTCTACTAATGGTGTCCTTTGCTGTACAGAAAGAAGTCTTTTAGTTTGATATAGTCCCATTTGTTCATTTTGCTTTTGTTTCTCTTTCCCGAGGAGATGAGTTCAGGAAGAAGTTGCTCATGTTTATATTCAAGAGATTTTTGCATATGTTTTCTTTTTTTTTTCATTTTTTAATTAAGGTATTATTGATACACACTCCTGTGAAGGTTTCACATGAAAAAACAATGTGGTTACTACATTTACCCATATTATCAAGTCCACACTCATACCCCAATGCAGTCACTGTCAATCAGTGTAGTAAGATGCCACATATTCACTGTTTGCCTTCTCTGTGCTACACTGTTTTCCCTGTGATCCCCCACACCATGTGTACTAAACATAATACCCCTCAATCCCCTTCTCCCACCCACACCACCCACCCATACCCCTCCCCTTTGGTAACCTTAGTTCCCTCTTGGAGTCTCTGAGTCTGCTGCTATTTTGTTCCTTCAGTTTTGCTTCGTTGATATACTCCACAAATGAGGGAAATCATTTGGCACTTGTCTTTCCCCGCCTGGCTTATTTCACTGAGCATAATATCCTCCAGCTCTATCCATGTTGTTGCATATGGTAGGATTTGTTTCTTTCTTATGGCTGAGTAGTATTCTATTGTGTACATGCACCACATCTTCTTTATCCATTCATCTACTAATGGACACTTAGGTTGCTTCTATATCTTGGCTATTGTAAAACGTGCTGCAAAAGGGAGTTCTGGGAAGATGGTGGCGTGAGTAGAGTGGCGGAAATCTCCTCCCAAAACCATATATATCTATGAAAATACAGCAAATACAACTATTCCTAAAAAAGAGACCAGAAGATACAGGACAGCACACAGCCTGCATCTGCACCTGAGAGGACTTGGCACCCCGTGAGGTGGGTAAGATACGGAGCCATGTCCCGGCAGGACCCGAGCACTCCCCCACCTCAGCACACCGGTGGGAGGAGAGGATTCAGAGCTGGGAGGGAGTGGAAGTACAGGCCCATGAAATAACCAGCCCTGGTGATCTGTGCTGGGAGCACTAACACACATTGTGCGGTGTATCGGATATTGGAGAGGCAGAAGGTGCAGGTTTTGAGCTGGGAACGTGCCCGGGTCCTTGCAGCAGGCTCCCCGGGACAAAAGAAAAGCGTGCGCTTTTTTTGACGGTCTTAAAGAGGAAGGGGCCCAATGGAGAAACACGATCGTCCCAGCACACTCAGCCCAGCAGGTTGGGAGTCCTGAGGAATTTCGGACCCCTTGGCTGGAGACTGGGAAAAAGTAGCCACGCTGAGACTTCACACAGAGAAAAACAGCCTCCCATTCATTCCCGCCCCAGCCAGAGCTACAAGCGGCCCTGCGGAGCTGCGTGGCCACGGCTGCGTAATAGTGGAGCAACAGCACCACCTACAGCATCCTTACAGAATCTACTCCCGGTGGGCGTTTTTTTTTCCTTTTTTTTCTTTCTTTTTTTCTCTTTTCTTTCTCTTCCTTCTTTTTTTTTTTTTAAGTCTTAAAGAGCCCAGCTGATATACGTGGCACATACCGGCGACCACTTCTATCACCATGAAAAGACAGAGGAATATGGTACAGACAAAGCTCACCCAGACCCAGACAACACCAGAGAGGGAGCTTGAAGGGATGGAAATGCACAATCTTCCTGAAAAAGAATTCAGAATAAAAGTCAAACATACTGATGGATCTACAGAGAAATATGCAAGAGCTGAGGGAGGAAGTGAGGGAACTGAGGAAAGACAATGCAGAAATGAGACAAGCCATTGACAGGCTTAGCAGCAGACTGGACGAGATGCAAGAGACGGTTAATGGAATAGAAATCAGAGAACAGGAATACAGAGAAGCTGAGGCAGAGAGAGATAAAAGGATCTCTAGGAATGAAAGAATATAAAGAGAACTGTGTGACCAATCCAAACGGAACAATATTCGCATTATAGGAGTACCAGAGGAAGAAGAGAGAGAAAAAGGGATAGAGAGCGTCTTTGAAGAAATAATTGCTGAAAACTTTCCCTCGCTGGGGAAGGAAATAGTCTCGCAGTCCATGGAAGACCACAGATCTCCCAACACAAGGGACCCAAGGAAGACAACACCAAGACACATAATAATTAAAATGGCAAAGATCAAAGATAAAGACAGAGTATTAAAGGCAGCTAGAGAGAGAAAAAAGATCACCTACAAAGGAAAACCCACCAGACTATCATCAGACTTCTCAACAGAAACCTTACAGGCCAGAAGAGAATGGCATGATGTATTTAATGTAATGAAACAGAAGGGCCTCGAACCAAGAATATTGTATCCAGCACGATTATCATTTAAATATGATGGAGGGATTAAACAATTTTCAGACAAGCGAAAGCCGAGAGAATTTGCCTCCCATAAACCACCTCTACGGGACATCTTAAAGGAACTGCTCTAGAGAGAAGCACTCCTAAGGCTAAAAATATGTCACCAGAGAAAATAAAATCATAGAAAAGAAAGCAGACCATCCAAATACTAACTAAAGGCAAAAAATAAAACACCTAGTATATAAAGAATGGAGGAGGAAGAATAAGAAGGGAGAGGAATAAAGAAACATCAGACTGTGTTTACAATAACTTAACAAGAAAGTTAAGTTAGACTGTTAGATAGTAAAGAAACAACCCTTGAACCTTTGGTAACCACGAATCTAAAGCCAGCAATGGCAACAAGTACATATCTATCGATAATCACCCTAATTGTAAATGGACTGAATGCACCAATCAAAAGACACAGAGTAACAGAATGGATAAAAAAGCAAGACCCATCTATATGCTGCCTACAAGGAACTCACCTCAAACCCAAAGATGTACACAGACTAAAAGTGAAGGGATGGAAAAAGATATTTCATGCAAACAACAAGGAGAAAAAAGCAGGTGTTGCAGTACTTGTATCAGACAAAATAGACCTCAAAACAAAGAAAGTAGCAAGAGATAAAGAAGGACATTACATAATGATAAAGGGGTCAATCCAACAAGAGGATATAACCATTATAAATATATATGCACCCAATACGGGAGCGCCGGCATATGTGAAACAAATACTAACAGAATTAAAGGAGAAAATAGACAGCAATGCATTCATTTTAGGTGACCTCAACACACCACTCACTCCAAAGGACAGATCAACGAGACAGAAAATAAGTAAAGACACAGAGGCACTGAACAACACACTAGAACAGATGGACCTAACAGACATCTACAGAACTCTACACCCAAAAGCAACAGGATACACATTCTTCTCAAGTGCACATGGAACATTTTCCAGAATAGACCACATACTAGGCCACAAAAAGAACCTCAGTAAAGTCAAAAATATTGAAATTCTACCAACCAACTTCTCAGATCACCAAGGTATAAAACTAGAGATAAATTTTAGACAGAAAACAAAAAGGCTGACAAATACATGGAGACTTAACATTCTCCTAATTAATCAATGGGTTAACGACCAAATCAAAACGGAAATCAAAGAATATATGGAGACTAATGACAACAACACAAAGCCACAACTTCTGTGGGATGCAGCAAAGGCAGTTCTAAGAGGAAAGTATATTGCAATCCAGGCCTATTTAAAGAAGGAAGAACATTCCCAAATGAATAGTCTAAAGACACAATTACTGAAATTGGAAAAAGAAGAACAAATGAGGCCCAAAGTCACCAGAAGGAAGGACATAATAAAGATCAGAGAAGAAATAAATAAAATTGAGAAGAATAAAACAATAGAAAAAAATCAATGAAACCAAGAGCCGTTTCTTTGAAAAAATAAACAGAATAAATAAACCCCTAGCCAGACTCATTAAGAGAAAAAGAGAATCTACACACATAAACACAATCAGAAATGAGAAAGGAAAAATAACGATGGACCCCACAGAAATACAAAGAGAATATTATGAGAATCTATATGCTAACAAACTGGAAAACATAGAAGAAATGGACAACTTCTTAGAAAAATACAACCTCCCAAGACTGACCAAACAAGAAACAGAAAAACTAAACAGACCAATCACCAGCAACGAAATTGAATCGGTAATCAAAAAACTACCCAAGAACAAAACCTCCAGACCTGATGGATTCACCTCTGAATTCTACCAGACATATAGGGAAGAAATAACATCCATTCTCCTTAAAGATTTCCAAAAAATAGAAGAGGAGGGAATACTTCCAAACTCATTCTATGAAGCCAGCATCACTCTAATACCAAAACCAGGCAAAGACTTCACGAAAAAAGAAAATTACAGACCAATATCCCTGATGAACGTAGATGCAAAAATACTCAACAAAATATTAGCAAACCGAATTCAAAAATACATCAAGAGGATCATACACCATGATCAAGTGGGATTCATCCCAGGGATGCAAGGATGGTACAACATTCGAAAATCCATCAGCATCATCTACCACATCAACAAAAAGAAGAACAAAAACCACATGATCATCTCCATAGATGCTGAAAAAGCATTTGACAAAATTCAGCATCCATTCCTGATTAAAACTCTCAACCAAATGGGTATAGACGGCAAGTACCTCAACATCATAAAGGCTATATATGACAAAACCACAGCTAACATCATACTTAACAGCGAGATGCTGAAAGCTTTTCATCTAAGATCGGGAACAAGACAGGGATGCCCACTCTCTCCACTGTTATTCAACATATTACTGGAGGTCCTAGCCACAGCAATCAGACAAAACAAAGACATACAAGGCATCCAGATTGGTAAAGAAGAAGTCAAATTGTCACTATTTGCAGATGACATGATACTGTACATAAAAAACCCTAAGATTCCATTCCAAAACTACTAGAACTAATATCTGAATTCAGCAAAGTTGCAGGATACAAATTAACACACAGAAATCTGTTGCTTTCCTATACACTAACGATGAACTAACAGAAAGAGAAATCAGAAAAACAATTCCATTCACAATTGCATCAAAAAGAATAAAATACCTAGGAATAAACCTAACGAAGGAAGTGAAAGACCTGTACTCTGAAAACTACAAGACACTCCTAAGAGAAATTAAAGAGGACACTAACAAATGGAAATGCATCCCATGCTCTTGGCTAGGAAGAATAAATATTGTCAAAATGGCTATACTACCTAAAGCAATCTACAGATTCAACGCAATCCCTATCAAACTACCAACAGCTTTCTTCAGTGAACTTGAACAAATAATTCTAAAATTCATGTGGAACCACAAAAGACCCCGAATAGCCAAAGCAATGCTGAGAAGGAGGAATAAAACGGGGAATTACGCTCCCTGACTTCAAGCTCTACTACAAAGCCACAGTAATCAAGACAATTTGGTATTTGTAGGGCCTTCTAATCTAAGAAGTGGCCCTTGAGTGCTGAATCATTGCCGGGGTGGCGCTCGCTGGATGGGCATGGGGCAGCGCCTGAGTGTGCTTTCAAAATGAAACAAGTTTGCTACCTGTGTTCCAGGTGTCTCCCCGTTGGTGGCTTGGGTCTTCCATGAACGTGATCAGCTCGTGGACACCATTTGCTTACACTATGTGCCTTCCTGCATGAAGAGCTTGTGACTGCTTGACCTTTATGCTGATTGGCCCATGAATATTATATATACTCTGCTGTTTCCGCAATAAACGAGTTCCTGCTTTGACTGAGCTCTCTGTCACGTCTGTTTGTCTCGGGTTCAGGCTTAGGGGCCGGAGGCTGGTGATCGGGCGGACAATCGGCACTCACCTCTCCCGACCTCGCCTTGCTGGGGCGTGCCCTTCTCTTCCCTCCGCAGGTTCGGAGGATCCCGAGGAGGGCTCAATTAGCGCCCAACGTGGGGCATCGTGGGCACGAGCACTTGATCGGCAAACCGAACGTATCGGCACGTCGGGCCAAGCATGGTTCAAGGTAAGTGCACCCCCGAAAGGATGGGGCAGGCAACCTCTTAGGATGAGCCTGTGCTCAAAGCGCTGAGATATATGCTTAAAAGCCGAGGGTTGGAACTCTCAGATTCCCAAGCTGAAAAAGTTTGGGCGACCTTTGTGAGGGTGGCCCCCTGGCTCCCTGTCAGTAACCTTTCTGATTTTTCCACCTGGGACCGAGTCAAACAGCTAATCAGGAAGGGAGAGATAGACCAGGGTGAGGACCCCCCTCTGGGAGTGTACCCTAGGCTGCCGGCCCTTAAGGCATGTTTTGGAAATTCTAGATCCTTGACACCCCATTTAGCGGGTCCCGCAACAGGTCCCAGCAAACGGGGAGTTGATAAACAGTGTCTAAAAGAACCAGCTGGATTAACTCCCGGAGAGGCATCTGCACCCCCGGTGGAAAGGGAATGGGAATGTTTCGATGAGGAACGTCTCAGGTCATGCCCAAAGCCCCATTCTGCCCTGCCCAAACCAGATATGGATCCCTGGGCCATTCCCGATCCATCAACTTCTATCACTGGGAAGCCCCCTGACATCACCCCACCGCCATATATCAGACATTCCCGGTAAATGTTAACCCTGGTGGGAACAGGCCAGCCGTATGGTACCCATGGGAGACCCAAGAGCTCAAAGAATTAAAGAAGGCAGTCTTGGAAGATGGGCCTAATTCCCTGTGGGCCGAAACCATCCTCCAGGGGTTAGCTCATCAGCATTGTACTACTCAGGATTGGAAGAGCCTGATAAAGGCAGTTCTTCCTGGCCCTCTGTTCCTTAAGTGGTGTGCCTTCTTTAAGGAGGAATGCCACGTCCAGGCAGAAAGGAACCAATCTGCCAACCCTCCGATTCCTGTTACCTTTGGGATGCTCTCAGGGACCGGAGACCAGTTTGCTACGGGTCTCCAGCAGGCCGCCATTCCTGCCCCATATCAGGAACAAGTAAGGGCCCTTGGGCTGGTCGCCTGGAAAAAGTTAGAAGAAGGCCCCTTAGAACCACCGATTTCTGGAATTACTCAAAAGCCTACTGAAGACCTCCCGTCCTTTGTAGATAGGATTGAGAAGAGCTTACAATGTAAATTTCCCCCAGGCCGCTTGCGGGATCAATTTATTAAAATGTTAGTTTGGGAGGGAATGACCACTGACCACAAATTGGCCTGTGCAGGACTGAAAGATAGATCCATGGAAAGGTAGATAGTAGCCACCAGGGATGTGGGCACCCAGGCCCACCAGTCCCAGGCTCTGGTTGCCGCCTTGCAGGCACAAACGGCTTCCTTAACGGAGGCCCTAACCGCAGCCCTTGCCTTACAGTCCCCAGGAAGCAGAGCCCCAGAAAAAGGGGGGAGGAATCAAAATTATTTTGGGTGCAGTCAGATGGGACACTTCAAGAGGGAGTACCCTAATGACTGCGCTATGAAAAATAACAGTGCTAATCAAGGGGCTCCCCTGATTAACAGGAGGAAAAAACGTCCACCTAAGACACCCTATCCCAGGTGCAAGAAGGGGTTACATTGGCAGAAGGACTACAAGTCTAAGTTTGACATCCAAGGCAACCCTTTAAACTAAAAGAGGGGTGACCTCCAGCCCCGTTAGCCCAAGGAGGAAGGAGCTCGCCTGATTCCCCCAGGGCCCATTGGACAGTGCCCACAGTACCGGGGGTAAGACCGAAAATGGATATGATAATATCAGGGAAAAGGTTTCGCTGCCTAATTGATACTGGGGCAGACCGAACTGTGCTCAGGAAAGAGGAAGTCCCCCCTCACTGGAGGTTAGTCCCGGGACCCCCTTTACTAGGAGTTGGAGGCAATGCAACCTCCGAAAAGACTAAAGACTGGCTTTGGGAAGATGTAGATAACAACCATGGGGAAGTCAAGCCCCTCGTTGCCTCTGGCCTGACAGCGAACTTGCTAGGCCAAGATGTTCTAGGAGCAGCCGATGTTTACATTACCAATGATCCTAAAATTCTTTGAGAGTATATTCAGGGACGAAGAGTACCAACGACAATTTGGTCACTCTAAGAACCCAAAGTCCAAATGTAGTGATTGTAAAAAAGACCCTTTATAGGGTCAGAGCCTATTGTGCCCTTTTCCCGAGCAAAACCGCACCCCCAATCCTAAAGGCCACTGCTCCGATAACACCTGCCATTACTTGGCTCCCAGGGCCTCCAGTCTGGGTGGAGCAGTGGCCATTACCACAAACTAAGCTTCTAAGACTGAAAGAAATTGTTCAAGAGCAATTAGAATTAAGACATATTAGGCCTTCCCTAAGCCCATGGAATAGTCCCGTTTTCGTCATTCAAAAGGCCTCTGGCAAGTGGAGAATGTTGCAGGATTTAAGAAAAATCAACGAGCAGATGGTTTCCGTGGACACGCCCCTGAAGGGGTTGCCCTGGATTCCGTCCATTCCAAAAGATTTGTCCCTTGTTGTAATTGATATTAAGGATTGCTTCTTCTCCATCCCCCTCAACCCCACGGATTGGGAGAAGTTTGCCTTCTCTGTACCTTCCACCAATTTTCAGGGGCGTGATGAGCGATACGAATGGACAGTGTTACCACAAGGCATGGCTAACAGCCCAGCCTTTTGTCAACGGTTTCAACAAGAGCCAGAGGTGATTCTATATGCATACATGGATGATATTATTTTAGGAGCACCCACTATTCAACAGCTGAGCTTTGCTTACCGAAAGCTCCAGACCCTTTTAAAACTCAGGAGATTACATGTTTCCAACAACAAAGTCCAGACCGTACCTCCCTTCGAGATACTGGGGGGCGAGGCTCCACCTGGACTCCGTGTGTCCCCTCAAACCCCAGCTATCCATTAAGAACTCCTACTCTCTGGTAGAGCTCCAAAAGGTGTTAGGAGAACTCAATTGGCTGCGGCCCTGGCTCGACATTACAACAGAGGACCTTATCCCCCTGTTCGAGTTGTTAAAAGATAAAACCCCATCTGAGCTCACTGTAATAACAGAGAGGCATAAACAATTATTTAATAAGATTCAATATGCACTTGATAATGTCCAACTAGCCAGGTACCAGCCTGACTGTGAACTCTGTTTATGGATTCTCTCTGGCTCAGAACTGCTTACCGCAGTCGTCACCCAACAAGGTAATCCCCTCCAATGGGTTCACCCATCGACAGTGGGGGGTGCCTCGAGTGTACGCCCAATTAGACCAACTGGCAGACCTCATAATTAAGGGAAGAGACATCACACTAAGACATTATGGGAAGGACCCAGATAATTTAACTGTTCCCTACCGCCTGTCCGACTTCGAATGGATCAGGCAGAATCATAACAGTGTCTAATGCCCTGACTGGCTTTGGGGGAAAAATTGATTGTCATTACGGGCCCAATAGATGGACTGCCTCTTTTGCCAAGCTGAAGTGGACTGCTCCTAAACTTTTTTTTTTTTTTTTTTAGGAAAGCAAGGTAAGGCTTTTATTTAGAAATAAAATGAGAGGAAAGAGCTCCTGGCTCACACCAGGAGGGGACAAGAGAGCCCCCTAAACTCTTTCTGAACAAACCCCTTATTAATGCCCTAAATGTTTTTACTGATGGGGGAAGGGAAGGATCTTCCATTGTTATCCTTCCCCCACCTTACTCCCCAAGCAAGCTGAGAAAGGACAAATACTTTGAGAGAGTCAATGGATCGGCTCAATTTAAAGAGCTATATGCCACTGCGATGGCTCTAGACAAAATCCAGGAGCCCATGAACCTTTTTTCTGACAGTCTATATGTTGTTAACCTACTCCCTGCCTAGGTGTCCTCCCACATTCGACTAGATAGATATCCCATAACCCCTTTAATGATTCAAGTGAGGTCCTTGTTAGTAAGTCGATCCAAACCCATATTTGTGCAGCATCTCCGAGGGCACCAGGGCTTACCTGGGCTCCTTTCCAGAGGAAATCTAATAGCTGACCAATTAGCGTCCATTGGTACTCAAACTGTATCTACACAGCAGGATCTAGACTTCCAACGAGCCCAAGACCTCCATGACCTTACTCACCTTAACTGGAGGGGACTTCATCACAAATTCCCCCACATTCCCATCAAAAACTTGAAAAAAATCATTACAACCTGTAAATCCTGTTTACCATTCCTGCAGATTCCACCCCTGCAGTCCCCGGGAGTTAACCCAAGAGGTCTTAAGCCAAATTGTCTCTGGCAGACTGATGTCACTCATTATGCAGCCTTTGGAAAACTGAAATTTGTATTTGTCTCAGTTGACACATACTCCCATGGCTGCTGGGCTACTGCCCATACAGGAGAAAGAGCCAAACATGCCCAAAGCCATTTTCTACAATGCTT